>JAOTOM010003434.1:0-152500 GCA_034440615.1 Ashinkailepas kermadecensis
TGTGCCGCCTCACCAGCGAGTAACAGGCGGGTGTGCCGCCTCACCAGCGAGTAACAGGCGGGTGTGTCGCCTCACCAGCTAGTAACAGGCGGGTGTGCCGCCTCACCAGCGAGTAACAGGCGGGTGTGCCGCCTCACCAGCTAGTAACAGGTGGGTGTGCCGCCTCACCAGCTAGTAACAGGGGGTGTGCCGCCTCACCAGCTAGTAACAGGTGGGTGTGTCGCCTCACCAGCTAGTAACAGGTGGGTGTGCCGCCTCACCAGCTAGTAACAGGGGGTGTGTCAGGGGTGTGCCGCCTCACCAGCTAGTAACAGGCGGGTGTGTCGGCTCACCAGCTAGTAACAGGGGGTGTGCCGCCTCACCAGCTAGTAACAGGTGGGTGTGTCGGCTCACCAGCTAGTAACAGGTGGGTGTGCCGCCTCACCAGCTAGTAACAGGTGGGTGTGCCGCCTCACCAGCTAGTAACAGGTGGGTGTGTCGGCTCACCAGCTAGTAACAGGTGGGTGTGCCGCCTCACCAGCTAGTAACAGGTGGGTGTGCCGCCTCACCAGCTAGTAACAGGTGGGTGTGTCGGCTCACCAGCTAGTAACAGGTGGGTGTGTCGGCTCACCAGCTAGTAACAGGTGGGTGTGCCGCCTCACCAGCTAGTAACAGGTGGGTGTGTCGGCTCACCAGCTAGTAACAGGTGGGTGTGTCGGCTCACCAGCTAGTAACAGGCGGGTGTGTCGGCTCACCAGCTAGTAACAGGTGGGTGTGCCGCCTCACACAGCTAGTAACAGGGTGTGTCGGCTCACCAGCTAGTAACAGGCGGGTGTGCCGCCTCACCAGCTAGTAACAGGTGGGTGTGCCGCCTCACCAGCTAGTAACAGGTGGGTGTGTCGGCTCACCAGCTAGTAACAGGCGGGTGTGCCGCCTCACCAGCTAGTAACAGGCGGGTGTGTCGGCTCACCAGCTAGTAACAGGTGGGTGTGCCGCCTCACCAGCTAGTAACAGGTGGGTGTGTCGGCTCACCAGCTAGTAACAGGTGGGTGTGTCGGCTCACCAGCTAGTAACAGGCGGGTGTGTCCGCCTCACCAGCTAGTAACAGGTGGGTGTGCCGCCTCACCAGCTAGTAACAGGCGGGTGTGGGTGTCGGCTCACCAGCTAGTAACAGGTGGGTGTGCCGCCTCACCAGCTAGTAACAGGTGGGTGTGCCGCCTCACCAGCTAGTAACAGGCGGGTGTGCCGCCTCACCAGCTAGTAACAGGCGGGTGTGCCGCCTCACCAGCTAGTAACAGGCGGGTGTGCAGGGGGTGCTCACCAGCTAGTAACAGGTGGGTGTGCCGCCTCACCAGCTAGTAACAGGTGGTGTTGCTAGTAAGGGTGTCGGCTCACCAGCTAGTAACAGGCGGGTGTGCCGCCTCACCAGCTAGTAACAGGCGGGTGTGTCGGCTCACCAGCTAGTAACAGGGGGGTAACAGGCGGATGTGCCGCCTCACCAGCTAGTAACAGGCGGGTGTGCAGCCTCACCAGCTAGTAACAGGTGGGTGTGTCGGCTCACCAGCTAGTAACAGGCGGGTGTGCCGCCTCACCAGCTAGTAACAGGCGGGTGTGCCGCCTCACCAGCTAGTGACAGGCGGGTGTGCCGCCTCACCAGCTAGTAACAGGCGGGTGTGCCGCCTCACCAGCTAGTAACAGGCGGGTGTGCCGCCTCACCAGCGAGTGACAGGCGGGTGTGCCGCCTCACCAGCTAGTAACAGGCGGGTGTGCCGCCTCACCAGCTAGTAACAGGCGGGTGTGTCGGCTCACCAGCTAGTAACAGGCGGGTGTGCCGCCTCACCAGCGAGTAACAGGCGGGTGTGCCGCCTCACCAGCTAGTAACAGGTGGGTGTGCCGCCTCACCAGCTAGTAACAGGCGGGTGTGCCGCCTCACCAGCTAGTAACAGGCGGGTGTGTCGGCTCACCAGCTAGTAACAGGCGGGTGTGCCGCCTCACCAGCGAGTAACAGGTGGGTGTGCCGCCTCACCAGCTAGTAACAGGTGGGTGTGTCGGCTCACCAGCTAGTAACAGGCGGGTGTGCCGCCTCACCAGCTAGTAACAGGCGGGTGTGCCGCCTCACCAGCTAGTAACAGGCGGGTGTGCCGCCTCACCAGCTAGTAACAGGCGGGTGTGCCGCCTCACCAGCGAGTAACAGGCGGGTGTGCCGCCTCACCAGCGAGTGACAGGCGGGTGTGCCGCCTCACCAGCTAGTAACAGGTGGGTGTGCCGCCTCACCAGCTAGTAACAGACGGGTGTGCCGCCTCACCAGCGAGTAATAGGCAGGTGTGTCGCCTCACCAGCTAGTAACAGGCGGGTGCGCCTCACCAGCGAGTAACAGGCGGGTGTGCCTCACCAGCTAGTAACAGGCGGGTGTGCCGCCTCACCAGCTAGTAACAGGCGGGTGTGCCGCCTCACCAGCGAGTAACAGGCGGGTGTGCCGCCTCACCAGCGAGTAATAGGCGGGTGTGCCGCCTCACCAGCGAGTAATAGGCGGGTGTGTCGCCTCACCAGCTAGTAACAGGCGGGTGTGCCGCCTCACCAGCGAGTAATAGGCGGGTGTGTCGCCTCACCAGCTAGTAACAGGCGGGTGTGCCGCCTCACCAGCGAGTAATAGGCGGGTGTGTCGCCTCACCAGCTCGGCTCGGCTCGGGGCCTGTAACGGCGCGGTGACGGTTCGCTGGTGCAGACACCGTCACCACGTCGCCCCGACAGACACCGTCACCACGTCGCCCCGACAGACCAACATCCCAAGCAAATGAATGGCAAAGTTGAACGCCAGCTTTTGAAGAACATCAGCGCTCGTGAACACACTTCGCAGCACCGCAACACCAAATTCATCTTCCAGTTCGGAATCGCCAACGATAAATTTCTCATTGCTGAAGGATCCTGAGGCATGACGTCGCTGAGATGCGCTGGCAGGTGGCAACAGGTGAGAACATGGGAGGAGCTGTCGAGGTGTGTTCGCAACAGGTGAGAGGTGGAGGAGCATTGGAGGAGCTGTCGAGTTGTGCGTCTGGACCAGCAGTGCTCCCGGGGCCGGCGCTCGTCTCAACCGCCAACGTCACAGTGCGCATATTCTCGGCCCGAAATCAAAGAGGATCCCCAGTGTGGCTACGCCCAATGCCCTCCCGTTTCCCATGCATTTACGTCGCAACACGGAGCGTCACGCAGCTTGAGATACCATCTACAAAACAGTGTGTGCGCCACCCTACGGTGGCGGTGGCGGCGCACACAATGGTCAGGCACGCGGGTCAAAACAGAGCAGACCACCGTGCGGCCGGCCGGCCGGTCAGGGTCCGAGCAGGCACCCACAATGGTCAGGCACGCGGGTCAAAACAGAGCAGACCACCGTGCGGCCGGCCGGCCGGTCAGGGTCCGAGCAGGCGCTCACAATGCCCGCCCGGCTCTGCGGGCGATGCGCAGCTCGTGGGAGACCGATATGAATGGCTGCAATTTGCTGCTGTGTGGCTGACGAGCGGCGTGCGCCTGACAAAGAGTCGGCACCGTCTATTCACGCTGTCCGAGACGACCAGAGCAGCACACGGGCTCTTCGTTTGGGTGCATCGACCGCAGGCACGCAGACAATTGGGGTGGCGGCCAGGGCGGGCGGCGGACGGAGCGTGTTTGCCTGGCCGGTACAAACGAGCGGTGCATTGTGCTTGGAGCATTGTCGCGCACAATATGTGTCCCGACACACACACATACAGAAGCTAATTATGAAAAACGCTGAGATGACAGACGCTTCAGACGGTTTTTGATATGTGGGTTGTCAAGTTGTCCGGGACACCCAAACTGGTCTTTTTTTTGGTGTTCAGTGCTGGTCGGACCAGCAGAAGGTGAAGCCAGTTCCGACAACAGGATGATGGTTTTACTGGCGTCCAGCTCCGTATTAACTCCGTATTTCCACACAATCTAGGCAATGGTGCAAGCCCACGTGGATAAGTTGCCATTGTGCACTGGACGGCGACAATAATTCGCCATTTTGTTGTTGCAGCTGACGCCGTCGTGAGGCTACTCACATCTGATGTTGAGCCTCCACAGATCCTCACTGGTGTCGCTAAGCTGAGGATTACTGGCCTGACAGCGCAGCAGCTCGCCGCTGTCCTCCACTTCCGGTGTGAACGTTACCTTGGACGTGGTCACGTTGCCATCGTGACTGCTGGTCTGCCAACGGCAACACGATATTTGGAACATGTCGTCAATACAACACAACACAACACAACACAGCACAACACAATACAACCCAACACAACACAATGCTAGCATTCCTCCTGGAAAGCCAAGCTTCGCATATATAGATAGGCGTTTCATTCACGTTGTACTATGAACCTGCTTTTCAACACAAGTGGCTTCCATACAAAGGCGCAGCCAAGGGAAGAGGGCTGGAGACAGCCTGCTTTGCAAAACAAAAACAAAAAAACACTGGATCAAGCAAGAAACTTTACGGATCTTCACAATGCGAAACCCCAAATATTCGGCGCGAGAAGCGGCCGAAAGCGATATCAGTTTTGTGGCATTTTTTCTGGTCGGGCCCCCACCTTAAGGAGATCCTGGTTACGGCACTACTGGCATATATATGTTATTGCCCACAAGTAGGTCAGCGGTATCACTGCTGCCAATAAGTGACGCCCAGTTTGCATGTACCTGATTGGTGAGCTTGAGTTTCTGTCCTGCCATCCACCAGGTGATGACGGCGGTGGGCCGTGACCCGACGCTCTGACAGGTCAGCAGGTAAGTGACGCCGGCCGACAGCGGGTTGTTGGTGCCCAGCAGCGACACACTGGTGGGACGCACTGGAACACGCCACAGCCGTGTCAGTGTGACGGTGTGCCCCGTCACAGCCGTGTCAGTGTGATGGTGTGCCCCGTCACAGCCGTGTCAGTGTGACGGTGTGCCCCGCCACAGCCCGTGTCAGTGTGATGGTGTGCCCCGCCACAGCCGTGTCAGTGTGACGGTGTGCCCCGCCACAGCCCTGTCATTGTGATGGTGTGCCCCGCCACAGCCCTGTCAGTGTGACGGTGTGCCCCGCCACAGCCCTGTCATTGTGATGGTGTGCCCCGTCACAGCCGTGTCAGTGTGATGGTGTGCCCCGTCACAGCCGTGTCAGTGTGACGGTGTGCCCCGCCACAGCCGTGTCAGTGTGATGGTGTGCCCCGCCACAGCCGTGTCAGTGTGATGGTGTGCCCCGCCACAGCCGTGTCAGTGTGATGGTGTGCCCCGCCACAGCCGTGTCAGTGTGATGGTGTGCCCCGCCACAGCCGTGTCAGTGTGACGGTGTGCCCCGCCACAGCCGTGTCAGTGTGATGGTGTGCCCCGCCACAGCCGTGTCAGTGTGAGTCACAGCGTGTAGTGGGGTGTGCCCCGCCACAGCCGTGTCAGTGTGAGTGGTGCCCCGCCACAGCCGTGTCAGTGTGACGGTGTGCCCCGCCACAGCCGTGTCAGTGTGACGGTGTGCCCCGCCACAGCCGTGTCAGTGTGACGGTGTGCCCCGCCACAGCCGTGTCAGTGTGACGGTGTGCCCCGCCACAGCCGTGTCAGTGTGATGGTGTGCCCCGCCACAGCCGTGTCAGTGTGACGGTGTGCCCCGCCACAGCCGTGTCAGTGTGATGGTGTGCCCCGCCACAGCCGTGTCAGTGTGATGGTGTGCCCCATCACAGCCGTGTCAGTGTGATGGTGTGCCCCGCCACAGCCGTGTCAGTGTGATGGTGTGCCCCGCCACAGCCGTGTCAGTGTGATGGTGTGCCCCGCCACAGCCGTGTCAGTGTGACGGTGTGCCCCGCCACAGCCGTGTCAGTGTGATGGTGTGCCCCGCCACAGCCGTGTCAGTGTGACGGTGTGCCCCGCCACAGCCGTGTCAGTGTGATGGTGTGCCCGCCACAGCCGTGTCAGTGTGATGGTGTGCCCCGCCACAGCCGTGTCAGTGTGATGGTGTGCCCCGCCACAGCCGTGTCCGTGTGATGGTGTGCCCCGCCACAGCCGTGTCAGTGTGATGGTGTGCCCCGCCACAGCCGTGTCCGTGTGATGGTGTGCCCCGCCACAGCCGTGTCAGTGTGACGGTGTGCCCCGCCACAGCCGTGTCCAGTGTGATGGTGTGCCCCGCCACAGCCGTGTCAGTGTGACGGTGTGCCCCTCCACAGCCGTGTCAGTGTGATGGTGTGCCCCGCCACAGCCGTGTCAGTGTGACGGTGTGCCCCGCCACAGCCGTGTCAGTGTGACGGTGTGCCCCGCCACAGCCGTGTCAGTGTGATGGTGTGCCCCTCCACAGCCGTGTCAGTGTGATGGTGTGCCCCGCCACAGCCGTGTCAGTGTGATGGTGTGCCCCTCCACAGCCGTGTCAGTGTGACGGTGTGCCCCGCCACAGCCGTGTCAGTGTGACGGTGTGCCCCGCCACAGCCGTGTCAGTGTGATGGTGTGCCCCGCCACAGCCGTGTCAGTGTGATGGTGTGCCCCTCCACAGCCGTGTCAGTGTGATGGTGTGCCCCGCCACAGCCGTGTCAGTGTGATGGTGTGCCCCGTCACAGCCGTGTCAGTGTGATGGTGTGCCCCTCCACAGCCGTGTCAGTGTGATGGTGTGCCCCGCCACAGCCGTGTCAGTGTGATGGTGTGCCCCGCCACAGCCGTGTCAGTGTGACGGTGTGCCCCGCCACAGCCGTGTCAGTGTGATGGTGTGCCCCGCCACAGCCGTGTCAGTGTGATGGTGTGCCCCGTCACAGCCGTGTCAGTGTGACGGTGTGCCCCGCCACAGCCGTGTCAGTGTGATGGTGTGCCCCGCCACAGCCGTGTCAGTGTGACGGTGTGCCCCGCCACAGCCGTGTCAGTGTGACGGTGTGCCCCGCCACAGCCGTGTCAGTGTGACGGTGTGCCCCGCCACAGCCGTGTCAGTGTGATGGTGTGCCCCACCACAGCCGTGTCAGTGTGATGGTGTGCCCCGCCACAGCCGTGTCAGTGTGATGGTGTGCCCCGCCACAGCCGTGTCAGTGTGATGGTGTGCCCCGCCACAGCCGTGTCAGTGTGATGGTGTGCCCCGCCACAGCCGTGTCAGTGTGATGGTGTGCCCCGTCACAGCCGTGTCAGTGTGACGGTGTGCCCCGCCACAGCCGTGTCAGTGTGATGGTATGCCCCACCACAGCCGTGTCAGTGTGATGGTGTGCCCCGCCACAGCCGTGTCAGTGTGATGGTGTGCCCCGCCACAGCCGTGTCAGTGTGATGGTGTGCCCCGCCACAGCCGTGTCAGTGCCATGACGCACCAGTCTCTTGTAACTAGTGTCGGCGAACACGTGCACTTCAAATGCCAATAATGGAGCTGATGGCTGAAGTGCCGGCAAACAACATCAACATTGAACGACACAGCGGGAGCTGCTACGCGCCTTTTTCACCGTCGATTGTAAGTTTTTACTCCCGCTCGGCATGCTACAACGCTCCGGGCTTCTCCGACGGACTGACCCAGGTCAACACATGATGTTTCAGTGTGGCCTGGACCGGTCAAGGTCGCCATAGTATAATTCAACGATACGGTGCACTTGGCTTGCACCGAAAACATTGCAGTTGGTTACGTGGAGTGCAATCAGATAGAGTTTGGCAACGTGGCAATCAATAATGATACGCTATTGTTGGTTGACTTAGGTGTATCCAGTGGCATACCTAGGATTTGCGCTTGGCGAAGGGGAAGGACTTGGAAGGGTCAACCTACCCAATTTCTTAATATCCACGGATTTCGGACCACTATTTTTCAAAGGGGCCCATTTTAAATTTTCAAATACAAATGTAGAAAATAACGTAAAATGGAACAATTAGCCACCAACTTAATTTTCCTGTGGAGGGGAGACAAATTAACCACTATCGCTTTTCAGTTACCGGGTTTCAACCCGAACTCCTCCATCCTTTTAGAATGTTTTTATTTTGGTAGCCCTTGATCAGTCAACTCACATTGCTGAAACTGCACGTGTACAAATCACTGAAAAATGTAAAATATTAATGTTTCAGGCATTTAATTAATAATGTCCGGTGGCCAACACGTCAACGTTCGTGCACTTTACACCCGCCTTGCGCATTCGGCTCAGTTGCCACACTTCGCGCGATGCTTCTGTTTCTGCTAGCCTAGCAGTGCTAGGCGTCCCACGTTTAGCTTATTGCTGCCACATGATAGTCTTTAGCCATATTTTATGTGTGGAATGCTTCCTATGAGGGTTCGCTGGGAAAATTCGATCAATCTAATTCGATGATTAGTTCTCTTATTCCCACATTTTCTTATGAGTCAGAAATCCGGATTCCCGCTGAGCCTTGATGTACCTTATCTCCTTGGTTAAATATGCTCCCATATTGGCTTCTGAACCGAAACCTAGGTGTTCTTTTTTGGACCCGTTGCGTTTTTCTTCGTCTAGGGATGCACTGAAAAAGCGGCTGGAGAACATGTTCGTTAGGTTGCTCACGAAAGGACAGATATCGGACTCAATATTTTGAATGAGTGCAGTTATTGGGCACTGAGAATCTATATTTTGCGGATTTATGTCATGGACCAAGTAAATTTCTCAATATTCATTGGGAATTCCATCGAGGCATCATGAGAAATAATGCAGGTCTCAAGTTTTATCAAGTTGCGGCTGCCATGACAATAGATGCAAGACTCGTCGTCCATTTGTTTACGGCGTCCGTCCGGCCGCCATTGCTGTGCAATCTGTCTGGAGTTACCTAGCTTCACAGTGACTGCAGTCCGAAGTGTGCAGATCATTATTGATAACAATGGTAAGTCAAATTGCATGACATCACATTCCTTTACAAATTGTCTACAGTTGTTTCCTATGCTTGCTTGCATCATATATCTGGTCAACTGGAGGGCGGCAATTTCGAAAGCTCAAAATGTTACGCCTTTAGCGGCTACTGATAACTTATGCAACGACAGCTACAGTGAAGCCTTGTGATTTTGTGCAATCATGTTTTATTGGGCTCAAATGTATTGAACACCGTCTTCATTGGGGCATAAACGTGTTCGGCAAACAACACAGGCAATTTTCCGTGTGTTTTCCGAACCGAACAGCGGTATTCGGAATACGGCACGTTTATCTGCGCCTGTTAAAGCTAGCGAAGTGTGTGTTGAATTCCGAACACGGGACAAATAAGCATTTTAAGCCCGCAGGGTTGCATTTGGGAAGGGCGGATCAAGTAATTATCATTTGGGAAGGGACGCATTTCCTCGGAGGGGTGCCTTCGGCGGAAAAATTATCTAAGTGGGGGAAGGGTACTCTGAAATTTACTGAAGAGGCACCTTTCCAACCCAAAGGGGTGCATTTTTCTCCGGCGCCCCTTCCCCAATGATAATTATTGGATCCATGCTTGCCAAGTGCAACCTTGCGGGCTTAAGTCCGTGTTCGGAATTCAGCACACACTTCACTTGTTTTAACCCGCCCCGTCTGGGGGGGTTGATATGCCCCCCCTCCTAAGGTTTCCGTGGATAGCGAAACAACGGCGCGCTGGTAACGCGCCGAAGTTTGGCATACCTTTTCCCACATCGATTTGGCATGTTGTGTTAAAATTGTGAGGTCAGGTCATCTAGGGTCAACGGGTTAGTCAAGGTCAAGTGAGGCCACCTCCAGAAAAGTTCAACCAGTCGTCACGCTTTAACGGATAAAGATATTTTAATGAAACGTTCAGTGTTTGCTTATCTTTAGGAATGAAACAAAACGCACCAGAGGAATTTTTGATTTGTTTCGTTTTTAATGACTAATTAGTGTTCCATATTTTACCATTAGTGCTAAAATCGAAGATTATGTTAGTGTGGTTTTGGGTGATACAATTTTTGGGTGGTTTCTGGCCCTACTCGTCGAGCGCTTTCTGATGACACCTTTCGTTTTCATGCGACGCTTAGTTTGGAGATTAGAGGGGGGTTGTATCGACCCCCCCCCCCGAGATGGGGTGTGAGGATCCGACCGGAAAGACGATAAGAAAGATGAAAGGGTTAACAGGCGCAAATACACGTGCTGTATTCCGAACACCGCTGTTCGGTTCGGGAAACGCACGGAAAATCGCCTGTGCTGTTTGCCGAACACCTTTCATCAAACACCAATGAACACGGTGTTTGATACATTTGAGCGCAATAAAACATGATTGCACAAAATACAAGGCTTCACTGTAGCTGTCATTGCACAAGTTATTAGTAGCCGCTAAAGGCGTGACATTGTCAGCTTTCGAAATTGCTGCCCTGCAGTTGACCAGATCTATTATTCAAGGAAGCATAGTAATCAGCAGTAGACAGTTTTTTTTAAAGACTGTAATGCCATGCGATTCAACTTACCATTGTTCTCCATAATAATCTTCACACTTCGGACTACAATCACTGTGAAGCTACGTCCCACTGTTAAAGTGTTACGTGTCCTCGACCAGCATCTTAGCTGTAATTTTAACTGACTCAGATTTCTCTCATATTCTCACTGAACTGTCTCCAGCTGCCGATTGACACTCTCCGGCAGTTCCGTCACGTTTGAAGGCGGTTGGGCGGTGACAGATAACATACCGGTGGCAGTTTTCTCCTCCGTACCCTATGAGCTACTCCAACATATTTGTTGAGTAGCACAATGGGTATGATGGGAGGAGTTTGTAATTGTTGAGTGTGTTATGCAATAGCAAGTGAGTCTCTTATTAAGTCTAAACGCTTTATAACTTTATATAGGGTGTACCTAGCAGTGGATTCAGCACCTTCCTTCGGGATGTGATACTGATGAGATTGTCTATGGTAGCACAATGGGAGTGTGTTATGCAATAGCAAGTGAATTGGTGCTAGATAGGCTGCGATATATAGCTTCCTAGGAACTTGAGATAAGGGATTGATTGGGGTGAGAGTATGTACATTTCTAGTACCTTTTCCAGATAGGCTTAACCCAGATGGGCCCCTGTGGTTCTTATTAAGCCTTAACACTTTATGACTTTATGACTTTGAGGATAAAGGAGGCCAAGAGCGCGGCGTGAAAAGCAACGGGCAAAGAAGTTGCGTTCTATCTGAACTTGCTTTCAGCGCAAGTCCTTGGAGCTTCCGGTGTCTCCTTTATGCCTGGGAAGGTGAACATTATGCCCAGGCATATGTCCATGTCCAAGATTGTTGCCTGCGAGTGACGTAGTGAATATGCCAACGACGATGATATTTGATGGAAAGGCATGCCTGTTTCTATAGTACATTTTTGGAATACCTTTGGCAAATAAACAGAACGTTGTGATGCTCACAGCTCCTTTACAATGACTTCGCTGGCCATCGTCAGGACATCATCTTCTGAGGCAGCGATGAGCCTCATGTGTGACAGATGACGCCGGCCATAAGTGTGCGGCACTCTAGAGCTGTACATTAAAGTGTGTCATGTGACACTGGGACAACTGTTCATCTGCCCTGTTTTAGCTGCGATACCAAAATAAAACATGTATTTAAATCTGAAAGAAGTTCCATATGAGAACAGCGAGGGACATTTATGCAAATAACCACTCTCAGTTGATGCATGTATTGCTCAAATGAGACCTGAAACTAGTCTTATTTGAGCTTCGAGCTTCGAGCTTCGAGCTTCAAGCTTTGAGCTTCGAATGTTGAAACCAATAGCTATTCTCATGTGAACGGGCTTGAATGAGAAAAAAAATGCTTGTTGAGACTTTGAAGTGGTTTTACACGAGTACATTTGCGATCCACGAATAGTGAGAGTGAACTTAGGTCTGCTCTCAATTGAGCATAGCTGTTTAAATTGAGAACAATTGCTATTCTCAGTCTGACTGGTTTCACTTGAGACCAAAAGATATACTCCTTCCTGAATCTTAAAAATGGTTTCACATGAGTACATTTGCAAGTCTCAACGCACTGTCATTCTCATCTGAGAATGATGTTCTCAGCATATCGCGAACAGGGTGCTCGTTTTCTGTAGTCTCATTTGAATAGGGAAAATGAGAACGTTTACTATTCTCAGAGAATATATACGCTTCTCACATTTTTTCCTCAGTGTGTGTTTTACGGCTCCAACCAATTTTTGTGAGGGGCCCAGCACATTTTTGAGTTTGAGACGCCGGCTCCCTTTCTAAGGGGTTTGTTGCTTTTTTTGTATACCGACAATATTTTGTAGGTACCCGCGCGTTTTCGAAGACCCAAAAGTGTTTATTTAGTGCCCGGTATTTTTATTCCTATTTAGGACCATTTCGCTTTTTGATAGCCACAGCCTGCTTTTGAGGCCCCCACGTGGTCTAATCATTTCGGTGTGCTTTGAGGGCATCCGTTTTTTTGTGTTGTTTTGTTTTAGAGCTTCCTATGTTTATTTAGAGCTGCAACCCATGCTTCCAGGCCCGGCCGCTTTTTGCGAGATTCGGTACGCTTTGGAGGACCCTGTGCATTTTCGGCTTCCCGTTTTGCTCTTAGGGTCCCGCTGTGCTTATTTGGGCCTCCTGATGCGCATGTGTGGGACCTCAGCACGATTTTGGTGGCTCCGGTATAATTTCTCGGGGTCCCAGCGCGACTTTTCGGGCCCAGGCGCGTGGTTGCGGGGAACCGAAGACAGGTTTCTGAGCTCGGAGTTGTTTTTGGTGACTTCTTCTGAATTTTGCAAAGTCCTAGTTCCGGCCTGGTTATTCAGGCCCTCAGCGCCATATTTTTGTGTTTTCACGTTTTTTTTCGGGACCGTACGCGATTTTTGAAGGTATCTGGTGGTATGTTTGGGGTTCCGAAGCGAATTTCCTGGCTGGGACATTTATTTTTCGGAATCTCTCCTTATTTTGGAGGGCTCAGACTTGATTTTTTGTTCGGTCTAGATGTTTTTTTTTGGAGAGGGGGGGGCACGCTATGCTTATTTGGGGCCACCGACGCCAATATTTGGGATCCCCGAAAATAATTTGTAATACCCCGACCCAAATTGTTGTGACTACCGATGGCAATTCTGGGTCCCGGGCGCAATGTTTGGGGGGCTCGGCGCGAGTTCGCGGGGAGCGTTGTACTTTGCTGGGCCCCAGCGCGATTTTAGCCGACCCGGCACAAATGTTCGGGCCCGGCGCGATTTTTCTGCGCCCGCTGTGCTTATTTAAAGCCCCATACGCGAATTCTGGTAGTCCGACGCGAATTTGTGGCGCCCCAGTGCGATTCTTGGGGATCCCGGAGCGATTCTTGGGAGCCCACACCATCAGGAATGGGTGGGGTCATTTGCCTCTTTGGTGCGCCACTGCGGCTGCCCAAAGAGTTTTTTTTGTTTGCAGCCGATGGCACCCTTCAGAGTAGAAAGGCCCTTCTGTTAATTTTCTTTCGGGACTTGTTCTTAATTCCTCGGTGTTCGGGCCGTTTCGAAGGAGTACGTTTTGTGATAATTTGGGGTCGAGTTCTATTTTTTTGCAAGCACCCGTCGCGATATCTTTGGGCCCGGTACAATTCTTCGGGCTCCCGGTGCAATTGTCGGTGCTCCAACACGTTTCCTTTCCGGTGCCCGACGCGTTTTTGGTCTTTAACGCAATTTTTATGGCCGCAGAGTGACATTCCGGGTAGGAATTCATTTTTGGGAAGCCAGCTGCGACTTGTGGGGCTCCGGTGCGAGTTTTCGGGCCCTCAGTGTGATTTTCAAGGGCAGCGTCGCGACGTATTTGGGTCTAAGTACGATTTTTGGGCCCCGTCGTCATTTGTTGGGATCCCTAGCGCGAGTTTTAGTGACCTCGACACGTTTTCCTAGGCCCAACACGTTTTGGGAGCTTTTGGAGCGATTGTTGGGACCTCAGAGCGATTTTCATATCCGGATTGTTTTTTTTCCGTTGCTCCGGCTTCATTTTTTTATGGATTCCGATGAGACTTTTGGGGCCCCGGTGCGATCTGTCGAGGCCCTAGCGTGATTTTCAGGGGCCTCGGCCGGACCTTTTTGGGCTTCCGTCGTGATTTCCACAACCCCGGCACGACTTTTTTTGGGTCCCCAGCGTAATTTTCAGGGGCTCAAGCGTAAACGTTTGAAGGCGCCAGCGTGATTTTCAGGGACCCAGCCTGATTTTTGGCCCCAAGCCTAATCTCAGGGGCCCAGTCCGTCTTATTGATGCCCCCATCGTGATTTTCGAGGACCCCGGCCCGACTTGCTTTCGGCCCCCAGCGTGGTTTTCAGAGCAAAGGTGCGAACGTTTCAGGCCCCAAGCGTGATTTTCAGCCTCCAATGCCCCTTTCAATACGCCACTGGCTGTATCCGATTGAAAATCGTTAATGATCCCGCTCCGCTTTTGGTACAATTAAGCATCATCCCCACAGCTTCAGATCCAGATCACTGACCTGTTCTAATCTACATAGAGACGGAGATTAAGTCGGGATGACAGCACCAGATGTGAACCACTGACGCACCCCGCCAAATGCCCACCGAGGCACGTGCCCACTCCGCCACATTCCCCCTCCGCTACAAGCCCACCCCGCCAAATGCCTACCGAGGCACGTGCCCACTCCGCCACAAGCCCACCCCACCACATGCCCACCCCGCCACATGCCCACCCCGCCACATGCCCACTCCGCCACATGCCCACCCCACCACATGCCCACCCCGCCACATGCCCACCCCGCCACATGCCCCCTCCGCCACATGCCCACCGAGGCAGGTGTGGCACAGCGCTGCATCGGCAGCACTCACGCAGCATGTCGATGGACACGGTGGTGGAGCGCGCCGGGCTGAGCGCGTGGTTTGCCGCCCGACAGGTGAACTCTGAGCCGAGGTCGGCGCGGCTGAGCGGACCCACCATCAGCTGGTTAGTGACCGTGCCGTCGTCGGCCACCTCCCAGCTGCTGTCCACCAGCGAGCTGCCCTGCCACCAGGTGACGTTCGGCCGCGGCCAGCCTGCAGCACGTCAAATGACGTCACACAGCGTCTCCCACCGCAGCCGCGCGTCAAATGACGTCATACCGTGTCACCCACCGCAGCCGTGACGCTAGCCTACCAGGCCACGTGACCACGTGCGAGTCAGCGACAGCAGACATCATGTGCCGCCCCGGAAGACCAGTAGACGGGCGCCAATGTGGCGAGGTGTCTAGTAGTGGCAAAACAGGTGGCGGGTGCAAGGCAAAGCGACACAGACCTGTACCCACCGTGTGAAAGCAGAGCGACGTCCGACACATACAAATGCCACGAGTACATAGCGAGCATACGGTACATACAGACATACGGGCATCACCGGTGCAGGATATCCGTAGACCTGCGACACCACCTGAGCCTGTAATGGCGGTGTCAGGCTTTGTTTACCGGTGTACACAACAAACTCTGCTCAGCATGGGTCCACACCCCGTGCAGCCACACCAGAATCCACTCCAGAACCAGGAGCCTTGCCGTGAGCGGCAGAAAACACTTCACAGGAGCAGCAGACTCTGCCCACATTGCCCAGCGAACATCTTCGTTATCGCTACCGCGAACTGCCGAACATCTGTTCGACCACCGTCGACAACTCATGTTGCTGACGTTAGTGATGCGCGCGCGCATCACTGGCACACACACACACACACACACACACACACACACACACACACACACACACACACACACACACACACACACACACGCACGCACGCACGCACGCACGCACGCACACACGCACGCACGCACGCACGCACGCACGCACGCACGCACGCACGCACGCACGCACGCACGCACGCACGCACGCACGCACGCACGCACGCACGCACGCACGCACACGCACGCACGCACGCACACACAAACACACACACACACACACACACACACACACATACACACACACACACACACACACACACACACGCACGCATGCACGCACGCACGCACGCACGCACGCACGCACGCACACACGCACACACGCACGTACGCATGCACGCACGCACGCACGCACGCACGCACGCGCGCACGCACGCACGCACGCACGCCACACACACATGCACGCACGCACACGCACATACACACACACAACACATACGCTCACGCATACACACACACACACAAACACACACCACACCAGATACTGCTGCTATGTGTGCAACTGGGGGACGAGTGGTCTAGGGGTAAGATGCTCGTTTCACAATCGAAAGATTGTGGGTTCGAATCTCACCTGTCGCTACCCTTCGCCCGCGACCAATCGGCGTGAGAGATTGGCGACGCTATATGACTCAACGGTCGCCGTGTCGTAAAACCAATAACCAACCAACTATGTGTGCAACTGCAGAGCATCAGTATCCGCGGCGGCTATCCGCGGCAGTATCCGCAACATGATCTGCAATTACTGCTGTTGGTCACCATTTGGCACGAAATGTCCGCGCCAGCTGACCCCAGCTGTTGGCTAATTGGCGCCCGTTGATACCAATCCAGATGCTAAGGTGCACGGAACAAAGCTTACCTGCTTTTAAATTGTCGTTCGCATATCAGACAGCAGCAGCCTGTCCCATTTGGCTGTATGCATCTTCATCGGGACTTTCAAGGTGAGGCTTCCCTTGGTGAGCTGCCCATAGATCAGGGCAGCCAACATATGGGTGCCTCGGGATGCAAACAAGAGATATAAGGAATGTGATCAAAACAATGCAATTTCGATCCCCTCTTTATTTCCTTTTTATGGATAGGCAACTACCAATTAGTAGTAAGGAATGTGACCCTGGGAAAACCGTGGGCAGGTAGCAAGATACAGGTGTCAGGGGGGCATAGAAATGATGGAAAGAGATTCATACAGAGACAACTCATGCAGAATATACATAACAGGTGTATACCAGCCTACCAATATCCTCCATCAGAAAAAGAAGCAACACAAAAAACATTCATTCAAACACCATCATAATTTCCATGTTGTCACATCTCATAAGTCCTTCTATGGCAAGGTACAATTTTTAAAGTTGCCTATGTGAATTATATGAACTATATTCTTTCTTCAGTTTCATTGATTATTTGTGTTATTTGTGTGTTATTTGTGTGTTATTATTGTTATTAGTGTTATTTCAAGCTATTTTCGGTGGTGAAGACTTGTGTCGTATTCTGTAGCCGATGTTGATGGTGATACACCGAGTGGATGTACCAACAAAGCTGGCTTTGACAACGCAGGCAACCTTCGGAAGCCTTAGCTTATCTATATTAAAAGCATCCTCCTGTATTTACCGCAAGATTATGGACGTGCACTGTGAGTGATCTACAATTAAATGTCTAGAGGACATCGAAACGGCGCGGCTGTGCACTGTCGCCGAGAGAGGGAGTCGGCGCTGCGGTGGGTGTCCAAAGGGGTGGTGAGATGACGCCTTACCGTCGCCTCCCCCGCCAGGACTTAGTGACTCACCTATAGAGGACAGCAGGACGTGACACCCACCTCCCGTGGAGCGGCAGGTCAGCTGAAGCATTTGTCCCTCGCGGTGTCGTCGGCTGACTCCCCTGTCTGGCACCAGGCCGGCCATGTCTGTAACCTCCGGAGCTGCCACCGGCACTGCAACCAAACACACGTCCCCTGTAACCTCCGGAGCTGCCACCGGCACTGCAACCAAACACACTCCCTGTAACCTCCGGAGATGCCACCGGCACTGCAACCAAACAACTCCCACTCCGGAGCTGCCACCGGCACTGCAACCAAACACACTCCCTGTAACCTCCGGAGATGCCACCGGCACTGCAACCAAACACACTCCCCTGTAGCCTCCGGAGCTGCTACCGGTACCGCAACCAAACACACGTGCTCTTCTGTAGACGGACTCAGTATCAGTTGGTCTCACTGCAATTTTTACTTCAGACTGTGCCACAATTGGCACTTCAGACTGTGCCACAATTGGCACTTCAGACTGTGCCACAATTGGCACTTCAGACTGTGCCACAATTGGCACTTCAGACTGTGCCACAATTGGCACTTCAGACTGTGCCACAATGCGTCGAGTCTGGGAGCTAGAAGCAGGGTGACACGGTCGCCGGTGATTTCGGATATGCCGCTTGGCATGCGAATGCTGACAGCATGCGCATCATGGGATCATTGGCATCGACACCACGGGGAACGGTAGTGGGGAGGGGACGAACCCACAATCCTTCCGAACTTCAACATGGTGGCGTTGCGTGACAAAATTGACCTAAGGAATCATCTCGTCTATTTTTATCCGCCCGGTAGCTCAGTTGGTTAGAGTGCTGGACTGCACTACTCTTCCCTGATCTTGCAAAACAGGGTTCGAGTCGCTTCACGCGCTCGCATTTAGCCTCCGGTTGGGAGGGTCAGTCAGCAACTGGCCCGATAAGGCTGGGACCAGCTCTCGGGCGGCCATGTCGATGCATTGACGGCACGTTAAGCTGAAATTCGTGGGGCCAGGGTTCACGCAACACGCTCTGCTTAACAATACGTCACGGGCCCATAAAGTCACACCAGCAAGAACTCGGGTAAACTACTTTTGGAAAACAAATACTATAAGTTCTTGTTGATGATTATTTATGCTATGGCGGTCCTTATTTGCACGATTTTTTATTTAGAAAAGTGCATGGCTGAAATACCTAAGGGTTGCCACCTGAACTAAAAATCGCATCATCGAGCTTCTTACAAGTACATTGCAGCATTTACTGAAGCAATGGGTGTTTCTCCAGCGGTACAAGTCCTGCCCTTCAAACGATTTCAAGCCAAATGGGAGTGCATACATCAAGAAAATCATGA
The DNA here is from genome assembly GCA_034440615.1 of Ashinkailepas kermadecensis. NCBI lineage: Eukaryota > Metazoa > Arthropoda > Thecostraca > Neolepadidae > Ashinkailepas > Ashinkailepas kermadecensis. The sequence continues at coordinate 18,601 of JAOTOM010003434.1, forward strand.
AGACGCTTCTTCAGCCGAGTACACTCCACAAGCATTCGCTGATGTGTGAGAGGAAATGATAAACTTTCTGGAGACTACCTTGAAGGAACATCATCCAAGGGAGGATTACATAGAACTGCCGGAACTCACTATGCTGTTCCTGGGTGCTACACCTCCTCGTAGAACACCCTTCAGAGCTCCTGGAGCAACGCATCAGGCCAGACTGATGTCAAAAATCATCTACACATACAAAGTTTGGATGTTTAGATCTCAATTCAAGCAAACAGCTAGGGAAGTGTGTGGCCTCCGGGATCCTTGCATCTTATTTACACGGCTTTCCGTTAAAGCCTGGATAGCGGCACCACAGCCAATCAATGCTCTTGCAAGCGACTTGGCCCTTCTGCAATCGCTGGGCAAGTATAGCTCCATAAACCCAGGTTTTTCAAAGGCCACGACGAAGAAACTGGGATCACATCTTTGGCACATATCGAAACAACTTGTTGCGCTTGCTCCCTTCGACGAGCGCCTGGAAGATGACCTCAAGAACCGCATGGTGCACGCCATGACCACCGTGAAAGACAAATCAAATTATCCCAAAATTCTTTCGGTATCTACAGATGCCTTGCAAGGTAAGACTGTGGCTGACTTTTCACCACCGACACAAAAAGCCTGTACCAGAAGTTGAAGTTGCCAGTAGCTTTCTTGGAGGTTCCTACATCAAACTGGAAGGACAACGAAGGGTACAGAGATGCAAAGGTCATTGCAGCAAAGTTGACCGCTACAAACGACCACGCCGAGAGTGGTGTTGCCTTGATCCAGGAGTATTCCGGCCGTTTGACTAAGGACGAGGACCAGCTGCAGTTTGTTGTCCAGGTGGTCGCCAACCACAGGAAGAAGTTCCCAGAAGCATTGCAGAGGACAATAACTGGACAACAATGAGTGCCTGGTCAGCAGTACCCCTGTTTTAATCAGATGATGCACACTTTTGTGAGGGGGATGCAGGCTATATAGATGGGATCTTACTTTGCTGATGATATCTCAAGTATATCAGTTTTTTTTTAATCTCCATAGGCCAAAATTTAGGCCAATCGGGTAAAATGTTGGGATCTTGGGCGACCGATGAATATTAATAGTTTTGGTTATACAACTTACCACACCCCGTTTTTAGCCCAAATGGCAACTTTTAGGAGTTTCCAACTAAAATAAATCGAAAGGCGTATAATAAGGACCACCCTAATGCATGCGATAAATTGTCGGGCAAAACTACGAAATTAGACAGTAACATGCCGGTGTTAATCGGTTAGTTTGCTATCAGTGTGTCCTGGTGTTTTCGTCCCAAAACCGTTTTAACTGTTTGGGAATTGCTTGAAGCCCGGAATTACTGTTGCTAAAATGTCCATAAGTTATCTTTATACTGCGAAAATGTCCATAGGTTATCTATGTGTTGCGGAAATGCCCATAAGTTAAGTTATCACGCATAACAATGTAGCGCAACATTGGACGTGGAAAGCTTAGTTTGCCGTGAACTCACCATACAAAACTCGGCCCAGTTAGGATATTTACCACTCAACACAGACTTGAGGGCTATTTGTGCCACCCTCGTTATCCCCACAACTAGGGCTGAGTAGGATTTGGGCTGCTTGATTTGCAGCCCAATTTTCCTAGATCGCTAGATCCTAGATTCCTAGATCATAGATCTAGATATATTTCCTAGATCGCATCTTTTTCGAGGATTGCAAAAGTCACGTAATCCATTCCGTGAAAAGTTTGGATTGCAGACAGGATTGCATTTTGCGTCGATCTCGTCTTGCAACCCTCCTTTCAGAGCAGTCGGGACGGTTTGTTACTGGCAGCGCTTTCGTCGGCGCGTTTCAGCCGGACAGGTCAGGTCAGGCCAAGTCAGGTCAGGTCAGGGTGTGGCTTATGCACGTGGTCGCAATCACGCAAACTCAGTCAAGGCAGGCATGGGACCGGACACCCGGCGAAAACACATAACGACCTGGATCAGGAAAAATGAGCTCTTCAAATGATTCTTGTGCGGCTGTTCTCGTGAAAGACGAAACTTAACGTGCAACATTGCCGCAAACTGTCGACAAAAACAGTGGATGGTGTTGAGTTCCGTGGTGATCTGGGAGATTGTGCCAAAAGGATTATACCTGCGTCCTACATATTTGCAGGACGCAGGTAGATTTCGACAATAATTGCAATTTCAAAGATTCATGATTGGGTCGCAATTATTTTAAAGCGAGAGATTTGGGACTGGATTGCCATGCTTTGCAAAGGGCTTGTAGAGATCAGATGTTCGATTTAAACTTAGTGATACAAACCTGGGGGCTCGCTATATGCCATGTACACTGAAGTAAAATTATATCTTATCAGATAAAAATGATGCGCTTAACATTTCACAGTGCATAGACAAAGGCCGCAGACGAACGGTCTCAAGACCTCAGTGGTGGTTTAAAAGGGTGGGTCTAAAAAACAGACACCATCTTACATACACCATTCTACAGACACCATCTCGCAGACACGGCCGATCTCGGCAACCACTGACTCGATATTCATGATACCTTCACCAGACCATCGGCCGTATGCGAGAGACGTGCGGTTTAAACTTTCGTGACCTTGGGTCGGATCAAAGTCACAAAATCGTCGAAAAACAAGACTTTTTGGCTTACAGACATGGCCGATCTCGGCAACCGCTGGCTCGATCTTCATGGAGCCTTCTTTATGGCCATATCTGTAAGCCAACATTTTGTTTTTCGACGATTTGGTGACCTTTGACCTGACCCAAGATCAAGAACGTCCAAACCGCACGCCTCTGGCACACGGCCGATCGTTTGGTGAAGGTTTCATGAAGATCGAGCCTACGGTTGCCGAGATCGGCCATGTATGTAAGCCAAAAATCTTGTTTTTCGACGATTCGGTAACCTTTGACCTGACCCAAGGCCACGAAAGTGCAAACCCCACGCCTCTGGCACACGGCCGACCGCTTGGTGAAGGTTTCATGAAGATCGAGCCAGCGGTTGCCGAGATCGACCATGTCTGTAAGCCAAACATTTTGTTTTTCGACGATTTGGTGACCTTTGACCGGACCCAAGGTCACGACAGTCTAAATCGCATGCCTCTGGCACATGGCAGACCGCTTGGTGAAGGTTTCATGAAGATCGAACCAGTGGTTGCCGAGATCGGCCATGTCTGTTAGCCAACAATCTTGTTTTTAGATGATTTGGTGACCTTTAACCGGACCCAAGGTCACAACAGTCTAAACCGCACGTCTCTGGCACACGGCCGACAGCTTGGTGAAGGTTTCATGAAGATGGAGCCAGCGGTTGCTGAGATCGGTCATGTCTGTAATTTCAAAAAACTACTTTTCGACGATTTATTGACCTTTGACCTGACACAAGGTCACGAAAACTCATACCGCACGCCTCTGGCACACGACCGATTGTTTGGTGAAGGTTTTATGCAGATCGAGCCGGTGGTTGCCGAGATCGGTCATTTCTGCAAGATGGTGTCTGTAGAACGGTGTATGTGAGATGGGTTTTTTAGAACCACCCGTTTAAAACCCTGGAGATCGCAATAGCACTGCATCTACTGGCTGCCTTTCTTCACTTGGCAGGCTGTCCACGGGCAGCGCACTCGGCTCTGTCATTTGTTCGGTCCGCGTCGCTGCCTCGATTCCGTGCCGTACGACTGTGACGAAGGGGACACCGGCGGATAAGTAGTGGGGAGGGGAGGGGAGAGGGGACACCCGCGGCGAGGTAGTGGACAATCAATACTGTCTGAGAGGCGACGCTCCACCGGAGTGGCACCCCGCGGCGGGTGCGACGTGGCCAACTGCGGTGTGACGAGGCCAACTGCGACCAGCCACAGTCAGCTGGAGCCAGCTACCGCCAGCTACCGCCAGTTGCAGCCAGCTGGAGCCAGCTACCGCCAGCTGCAGCCAGCTACCGCCAGCTACCGCCAGTTGCAGCCAGCTGGAGCCAGCTACCGCCAGCAGCGGCCGGCTGCCGCCAGTGACAACTACATTCAGCTGCCATCAGCCATTTCATCACGAGTATCCCAAGCTGATCCAACATTTTGAATCGTCGCCTTCACCCCTATGTCTTATGCTGCCCATGGAATATCGTCTGCATGAGATATAGCTGACTCTTAGTCTATGGCGATCCATGGAAGTACAGATGGAATTCATCGCCAGTACGGAAGGCAAAACGGGATATTTACCCTGGGGTATTTATGCACACGATAAGGCACACCATAGAGTAAAACGGCACCATTTATGCACACCATAGAGTAAAACGGCGTGTAGCGCCTATAAATTTGAATTACCTTTTCCGTCATCTTTTTTGCGTCTGATGTGGAAGTCTCAACTTGGGTTATGTAGAATCATTAACTTAGGTCAGGTAAAATAGGACCACCTCCAAACATGCTTCAGAATCAACAACTCACCTAAATAAAAATGTAGTGAAATCAAATTTAGGACGTCAGTACAATTAGGTAGTGCCTACAAAACGTGTATGGCGGATAAAAAACGTTATGACCAGTGACCTGAGGTCACGGCCAATTTTGGACCAATTTTCCAATGTTTGTGATATGCATGTTCTTCTAACCATATTTTTGTTCACTTGATATGCATGCAGAAATACGATGAGAAGTTCGTATTTCAATTTGATTGACCTCCGTCGAATGACCTGATGTCAGGTGAAGATAAAGTGCGCTTAGTGGGCAAAGCCTATTTCGACACTCGTTTTTACTGTTTCAAATTGTCCTGGCCTAACTAGGCCAAAATAGGCAAAATTGACCTGACCTAACCTGCATTGCACGACCTAAATTAACAAATGGAACAAAAACTGTGAATCATAGTCAAGGTGAAGGTCATCCTATGTAGTTGTTCTATAACAATGCTATATTTTTAGGCAGCTATTTTTGTACGATACGCTGTATAATTAACTCTCAAATGGCATGCGTTTTAGCTCTGTGTCTTTACCAGAAATGGAGACATGAAACATGTTTGGAAACTTGTTGGTTTAAAAAAGCCGCCATTTTGAGTTTCAAAATTATATTTGACATAAAAATAAGGCATATTCGGGCCCCCTCATCGAGGGTTATCAAATGATACCCGGTTCACGTTCATGCACCGCGTAGTTTGGAAGTTAGAGGGGATCTTTAATCCCCCGCCCCGAAACGGGATGTGAGGATCTGACCGGAACGCGGGTTAAGCTACTGACCGAGCTGGACGTTTTAACTTCGGTGGAGCTGACTACCAAATATGTCCAACTGCAATTTGGTCGGGCATCACGCGCGGACTCGTTCCGAGAGAACTGACGCTGTTACACACGGCCTGAACACTCCTGAATGTTCGGACATCATGCGCGGACTCATTCCGAGAGAACTGACGCTGTTACACACGGCATGAACACTCCTGAGTGCCGGCTGGTTCCAACGCGACATTATACGAAACATTGCACTGTTTCGCTCACGTGAGCCGTCATCGAGCGGAAAAACGATTCCGACAAACACACAAGCACACGAAAGCACATGAAAACAAAACGAGAGCCAACGTCGCGTTTTGTGATTTCATTTCCGAGGCGTAATGACCCGTACTGAAGCAGGTCGTCGCGTTACTCGTCGATTGTTCACAGCTCGTTAGTCTGTCATTAGGCGTGAGGCGACTCTCACACAGTATGCCGAGAACAGGGCAAGCCGCGTGATCACGAGCAGGCGAGTGAGAGCGAGAGTCGAATAGTTTAGTGACACCACGACCCCTCGAGGCTGATCACGGATAACGCAAATAGACCCCAGCAAGTAAGGAGGGTCTGTAGCATTAGGTTGGTCCGGTTTGCACACTTTTTGCCAAAATCGATAGCAACTCCCCCTCATTTTATGCATTTTGGGCCGCTGAACACGATGGAAGTATCAGAAATGCAAATTTCTCACATCTTTTGATGGCCCCGGCCACTTGAAGATTTTGTCTGGGACCAAATTTCGAACATTTTTGCATCTAATAAGCGGACTGGTGGAAAAATGAGTCCGCTTGAGCATTACATCGTCGAGGCAATTCATTTTCGATCATTTGGCACCGTTCTCATGATTCTAGCTGTCTTATTACCTCAGATTTCGTCTTCTGAAGTATGGAAGTTTCGAGCGGTTTCCTGGGCTGCCAAGAGATGGCAGGCCTAGCGAGCCCGGCTGCCTTCCACTGTACACACAACTGAGGTACGCGAGGAAGTTTTGGCGGGAAATTCAGCTGTTTTGTGACAATCTTTGCGCAATAGCTATTGACGAATGCGAACGGAAACAAAACAAAAAAGCAAGGATATTAGGAATAGGTAACCAACGCTTCGTCCCGTGTTGTCCAACAGGCATTGGGTATTAGCCATGGAAGGCCAGATATTTCAAAAGAAAATGAAGACACCTCATCCTCAATTCGGCATTTTGCCACGACGGTTGCCAGGAACCCAACTCCCAACAAAAGGGGATGTGATTGGCCGCCTGCAAATGATCCGCATCGAGCGCATGCAAGCGGCATCGGTCGTCGACGAACGTCAGGTGTCCATGGAGGAATGCATGGAGGCAGTTGTAGAAGAGATCCTACACCTTTGGAAGCGGGCATCCCTCCCCGTTCGTGATCGTGCTCGCGTCATAGAGGCTGTAGGAAGCCTTTAGAGCAGGAAGGACGCCATCAAGAAAAAATCGGGCAAAAGCCAACAAGCAGCACGAGCACGCCTCGTCAAGGTCGTGGTTTCGGACATGGACAAGCTTTTTGACATCGCCAGCAGGACCCACCAGCCAGAGCTGCCTAAGGACCGCGCATTCTTGGCCGACCAGCGCGGTCCCAGGCTCCTCCACATCGGGGGGTCTCGACGCCGAGACCACCGCGCGCTGGCAAAGGCGGGAGGAGCGGCAGGCGCGGCAGGTGCGGGAGGCGGCGAGGGCAGCTTCCGCTACCGCTGCAGCCACGGCAGCCACGGCGAGGACGAGCCGTGCTCGCGCTCAAGTCGAGACGGCTGCCCCTGCGACCCGCCCAGCTGTGGCACCTGAAACCGTCTGCACTGCTGCCGCCGCTGCTAGCGGCCCCTCCGCGGCCCGTCGCTCGGCGTCTCTGGCGCTCAGAGATGGCGCCGTGCCGTCCGGGGACCATCGTACGACTCGCGCTGCCCAGGTAGCTGGCGCTTCTGCCACCCCTGCCGCCGTCCTCACAGGTGCAGCTCCTGGCATCCAGTCCTTCGTTGCTGGTGACTCAGGTCCGTGTCATTCCCCTCACTTACAGTCCAATAGCCATTTGAAACCCGCTCCTCTGGCCTAATCTTATATTTTTCGTTCCTCACTTACAGTGCATTGATCACGTTTATCCACTCCCTCGTCTATGAAAGGATTGGTAAGCCAGTGGTATTGCTTGTCTCTTTACCCCGCCTTCATTCATCAAAGCTACTACTTTCCTAATATAATAACTTCCTGTTCTCCGTCTCAGGTCAGTCCGGCACAACCGCAGTACACAATGCAGTACACAACCCGTGTACTGCATCGAAAGATCATCGTGTCCTACTGCGTGTCTTACAGCGTTTCATCCAAATTACCTCCCTAATGAAACGATTTCCTGTCCTCTGTCCCAGGCCGGTCCAGCAACGCCGCCGTCCACTTTGACGCTCCTTGCGCCGACCCTGGCTCCTCGGTCACGGCTGCTGCAGCAGCCGGACCGTCCGTGACCCCGGCAGCTACTGGATCCTCGCCTGGTGACACAACGCTGACTAGGCCGGCTATCGGCGTCTCAGGCCGTGACTGTTCAAACGGTGGCAGTTCCTCCTCTGACGACAGTGACAGTGCTCCCGAGTATCAGCCACCGCGCAGGCCAAAAAGTAGACGCGTGGAGGGTCCACCTCTCTCACTTTTGTCTGAGGCTGCTGATGCGTGTGATGTGGGTTCCCGGAAGGCATCTAAGCTCATAAGTGCGTACACAGTGTCTGCTGGAGGCGCAGCCATCAGTCGGTCAAAAATCCAACGAGAGCTAGAAAAGAGCAGAACGCAAAAAGTTCGAGAGGTAGGAGCCGCTGCCGCTGGCTGCACGGCCCTATTTTGCGATGGCAGAACCGACACGGTCCGGGTGGCAGGGACCCGACACGGAAAGGTTCACAACATATCCGTGAACGCCCACCCCGGGCGATGTATTTGTCGGGCACTTCAACTGCGAAGCGCGGCACACCGGAGCGGCTATCGCCCAACAGCTGCTGCGCTTTCTGGTTGAGCGCGGCATACAGGCCACTGCCATCCATGCGGTGGGAGGCGATGGGACTAACGAGTTGGTGGGCTGGCAAGGAGGCTGGATGGCCCAATTCGAAAAGCTGCCAGGCCGGCCGCTGACCCGAGCGGTCTGCCTCCTCCATCAGGCCGAGCTGCCCTACAGAGCCCTCTTCAAAAGGCTCGATGGGCCGACCACCAGTCCCTCCAGCTTCTCGGGTCCCATCGGCAAGCTGCTGTTGGGCCCGGTGCACCAGCTGCCTGTCGCTCAGTTCCAGCCCCTGACAACGGCTGAGCTGCCGCCGCTGTCAGATGATGTCAGACGCAATCTGAGCTTGGATCTGCGCCTGCTGGTGCAGTGCGCCCAGTGTGTGACTTCGGGAAATGGAAACGAAGTAGCGCAGCGCGTTCACGGCCAGCTCAGTATGGCGCGGTCGCACACCGCACAGAGCAGACTGCTGCGTGTCTACATGGCCCAACAGAGCCCCAGTGCCGAGCTGCAGACGCTTGCATTGTACGTTGTGGGCGTTTACATCCCAACAGTGCTGGCAATCAGACACCGGCCGGACCTGGTGGAGGCGCCGCGCCACCTGTACGACCAGCTCGAGCGGCAGCGCCGCCATATGACCGGCGATGATCTGGCCGAAGTGCAGAGGAGACTTTGCGGGAACGCCATGATGGCGCACCCTGAGGCCGTCGTCCTCAGCATGCTCGGGGACGAACGCCGATAGATCCGGGCCCGAGCTATCCAGCTCATCGGTGAGGCCCGTCAGCGCCGGCAGCATAGGCAGCCAGTCCGGGCTTACAAATGCCCGGAAATCAATCTCCGGGCCAGCAACTTCACGGAGTTGGTGAATCTGCAGCACCACCAGGCAGATATCGAGCCACCCCTGACCTGCCCACTTGGCGGCGATGAGTTGGCGCGTCTGCTGGACGAGCCTCTACGAACTGGCATTCCCTGCCACACGCAGGCGACGGAGCGAAGTGTAAAGCTGACCACGGAGTCGGCGGCGGCTGTCACCGGCAGGGACCGCCAGGACGGCTATAGCCTGAATAAGGTGGCCTTCCGTCGCCGGTTCCAGGCCATTGAGTGAGTGAGCGCCGCTGCGGCGAGTCTCAGCGCGGCGGGCTGTTGCGGCGTGCCCCGGTGGCGGCGGCGGAATGGTGATGACAGATGATCTGACGGAATACATAATATACACCTTTGACAAAATACATACAGATGTGAGGGGTGACACTGGTTTCATGTTGATTACCTTGTTGCGATTCAGGCCAGGCTTCGCAGGGCATGTTCTGCGCAGTACCGCCTCTTTTCAACCAATATGTGCGATTATTTCACTGTAGAATCCGTTACCATTTTTGTGTATTTGCATCTCTATTCACATAAAGCATAACCAATAAGATAGTTGAGACGGTACCAGTGCATCAAGACGCCAAACCACGCTTGGTGGAAAGTACGAACGCGTCCGTCATAAGGCATTTGGAAGGCAGCCGGGCTCGCTGGGCCTGCCATCTCTCGGCAGCCCAGGGAACTGCTCGAACCTTCCATACTTCAGAAGACGAAATCTGAGGTAATAAGACAGCTAGAATCTTGGAAACAGTGCCAAATGATCGAAAATGAATTGCCTCGACGATGTAATGCTCAAGCGGACTCATTTTTCCACCAGTCCGCTTATGAGATGCAGAAATGTCCAAAATTTGGTCCCAGCTAAAATCTTCAAGTGGCCGGGGCCATCAAAAGATGTGAGAAATTTGCATTTCTGATGCTTCCATCGTGTTCAGCGGCTCAAAATGCATCAAATGAGGGTGAGCTGCTATCGATATTGGCAAAAAGTGTGCAAACCGGACCAACCTACTGTAGCATAGGCTGCAGTAAATGTAGCTCCGGGCAATATCTCGGTATTGAACCGGTTGGCTAATCACTCAGCGATTATTTTGGAGATACCTTACCCTCCAGGAGTTTCATGTTATATGCTTTTCAGGGTACCATTAGCTTCCGAACTGTCCCAATATATAGTCTTCCAGTATGTTGCTTCCTGCTGATTTCATGAAACATCGTCGATTCGCTGAGCATGATTCACTTTGTTGCACGGTCCCCGAACGTACGAAATTCAGATGACAAATATTCCCGTCCACCATTCCTCCTCTGTTTGAACAAATCCCTCCGCGTCGTCTTTAACACCGACCCGTGCGTCAGAGTGACATTAGCGGCTTATCTGGGCACCGCTGCAGAGCGGGTGGGATTAATCAGTGGGAGCTGCTGATGGGCCAGCCACCTCCCAACCCCTCGTTCCCACCAGCGGAGGCCAGAACCAGCCACCATCCTTCGCTTCGTAGGCGAAGGATGGTACAAGGCAGGTAACGTTACGGGCAGATGTCAGCACACAAATATCTGACTCCGGAACTATGGGCAGCGCTCGTAGCAGAATAGATTGATTTCCAAGGGTGGAAACCACTTCAGATTTCGGAGGTGTGGTTCAACGGCATCAATGGGTCCAGCGAAATTCGGTGTTCTCGCTTGCATATTATGGCAACCGCCCCAGAAACCAATTTGGGGCTTCTCTCAGCTTCTCCTCTCGATTGCCGCAGCCAGTAGCCAGGGGCAGTAGCCAGATAGTAGCCAGGGCCAGTAGCCAGATTGCCGTGGCTAGTAGCCAGGGGCCACCTTGGATACTTGGCCTTAGCTACCGGAGCCCGGGGGCTGGACGAAGTGGGAAACCGTCCCTGGAGGGTTCGAGGGGCCCCTTCAGAAGACAACCTTCAGGGGCCCTTGTGGGTCCCTTCAGGCGTCGGTGCTGGGGCCTGCAAAGACCCCCGGGCCGACGTGACTGGTCCCTGGACCAACGAAAGGGGCCCCGGACTGACGGAAAGGGTTCTGGGCCGATAAAGAGGGCACCGAGTGAACGGAGAGTGTCCCGGGAAGATGTTGAGGACCCTGGGCTGGACCAACTTGAAGGGCTTCCAGGTCAACGTAGTGGACCCCGGTTCGTTGGAAGGACCCCGGGCTGATGAAGAGGGCAACGAACCAGTATGAAGGGCCCGTGAGCTGATGGCGGAGCCCAAGCCGAGAAGAGGGTACTTGACCTGATGAAGAGGGTCCAAACCTTTGAAAAGGGGTCTCCGGCCTACCCGAGAAGGCCTTGGATCATCAAGGCGGACACCTGAGACGACGCAAGGGTTCTAGTTGCCGGAGAGGACATATGACCGCCAGAAGGGACCCTCGAGCCGACGGATGGAGGCCAAGCCGTGCAAGGGCCCCTGTCCACTGGAGAGGCCCAAGCTGTTGAAAGAGGGCCTTTGGCCGGGTGGAGGCGATCCTAGATCACTAAGGATCTAGGATCTGCGCCTGCGCCGACTAATAGGATCCTAGCCGTTGGAGAACCTTGGACCGTCGGAGAGGGCCCAGGGCCGGCATGAAGGGCCCCTGGGTCGGCGGAGGGACCAAAGCCACACAGGGACCCTTGCGTGATGGAGAAGGCCAAAGCTGTTGAAGAGTGTCCTCCGGCCGTACGAAGAATGTCTTGAGCCATGAAAGAAGGCACCTGAGCTGACAGAGGGGGCCGGGGCCGGACGTGCAGGGCCACTAGATTGGCTTTGGCTCACGCTGATGGAAAATGGCTTAGGGCTGACAGCGGGCCTCACACTGATGAAGATGCCTCCGAACTGCGGAGACGGTTCGGGCCAAAGCGGAGTGTTCCCGGTGCTAGGCGAAGGGCCTCTGACCACATGGAGGGGTTCCGGGATATTAAAAGCAGTGTCCTATCTAGTGGGTGAAGGGGCAACCACCCCTGGCGATTCCGATAGGGCCCTCCAGTCGACCGCCTTTAGGGCCCCAGAAAGCATAGGGACAGTATGACACCGATGAGACGAGAACAAAGCGTTTATAACAGTTTGTGTGGAAAGGGCATTTGAAACATGAAGACGTTCACCCTAAGGGCTGGCAAGAGCCACGAAGACAAGAGGGGCTCGCCCGAGAGCTGGAATGTCAATGCCAGCTGGAAAGAGCAGTCTCGGTTGGAAAGGGCCGCTAACATCTACGGAATAAACAGAGCACTGATGGGCCCAATGCATAAACAGTGCCTGAGGCGCCTGAGGGCCAGAGATGGCTGGGATGTTCTTGGGATTTGAAAGGGCCCTTGAGGGATGAACAGGAAACATCAGAGCTGACAAGGACCTGTTTATGAGCCCATCTCAGAGTTGAAATTAAATTAAAGAAATTGCTGGATAAAATGCCGTGAAACTCTGCGCAGGACTGTTGTGGTCATTCAATGGAACACTTTTGGCATGAATCGTGTTGCCAGGTCAGGTCAGGTCACTGATCTGGAACATATTATCAAGTGGTGAACAAATCGTGAACATATTCTGGGAGATTCACGCAGATTTCGCGATGTTTTCTTTCAAGTTTTTTTCTCATGATTTTCAAATGTTTCAAGTTTTCAATTTTGGACCAACGATGACGAACTATACATAGATTAGATGACGAACTATACATCATATGCTTATGAAATACACATCCAAGTGTCCAACATTCAGTCGCAGTCCAACAGGAGGTCGCATGATCCTACAGGGTTCTATAACCATAACATCCCATTGAATCTGCCACCGGGCTCAAGCTAGTGGCAGAGTGGGATGGGGTGACCGAACCTGCAGCTTCAAGTACCGCCAACAAGATCACTATTAGTGAAGCTTCGTAGTGATACCGAACAAAGCGTGCTGTGCACCCTTTGTTGTGCACCCCTGTGGACAGTAATTTCCTTTGAATCATTAGAAGTACTGAATAAATGGCCATACAAATTGTAAGCATGTGTTCTAGCCGTACCTACATAACTTGTCAGGCGCTAACTTCGAATATTTTATTATTTAAAAAAATACGGTACCTAGAGAGGCTAAGCAGTTTTAGTGAGCTCGCCAAAGGGGTGCTACGTCGCCCTTGCTCGTGCAAGGAGGAAGGGAAGGGCGCAGCCCCCAGCATCCGATGTGTTCCGTTACCCCAGTGCACCAGGCAAAATCCCTAAGCAAATCGCGGCAACCAGGAAACACACAACGGAAGCGCCAAAAGCCCCATATTTCAGCGCGACAAATGTGCGTTTAAACTGCGCTGTCACTGTCGAAGAAGTGACGTCACGAGGACCAGGCAACACGTTATTTGAATGCGGATGACACTCCCCTGCAGCTAACGTTATGCATGCACTCGCAAAAAACCCACGATCGAGATCATCCCGTCCACGCAGAACGCGTCGGACGAAATTGGGCACCTCCGCGCCAGGAGAGCTGTTACGGCCGTGTTGAGCGGCGTCCAGTATCGGATCGGTGACTGCCGACGTGGCCATCTGCACTGTAAAGGTCATGTCTGGGAATGGGCCGGGACCTGGATGGGGGGGGGGCTCACCGCAAAACGAAAGCGTTACGAGCTCTCAGTTCGGGTGTTGACCGCTATTTTACATGGGTATATGGTTTCGCGCATAGTACTGTATTGTGGTGTACTCCATTGTATTGTACTACTACATGCATGCTCCACACATGACTATTATTGTGCCCATCACACTGAAGCGGATGAGCAGCAGAATTTCGTCCGCTTATCGGTATTACTTCATTTTATTTATCATATCCAAATATGCATACATGCATGCATGCATATATACTTGCATGCACACCCTGACACACACACACACACATGCACACATACATACATACATACATACATACATACATACATACATACATACATACATACATACATACACACACACACACACACACACACACACACACACACACACACACACACACACACACACACACACATATATATATATATATATATACATATATATGTAGGTAGGTAGGTATGGTATGGTATGGTATGTAGGTATGGCTATACCTACTATAAGTATGGTAGGTAGGTATGGCTGACCCATGAAACACGACTTGAGACATCACCAGTGAAGTTACTTATCCTAGCATACCACAGCCTACAAAATTGCCAAATATGCCCATACTACGCATCATCGGAACCAAAAAAGCCACAGAGTAACCTCAAAAGAGCCCAGACGAGCTCCAGACGAGAACCAAAGGGAACCCAATGAAGAGTCTCATAGAACGTTGGGAAGCTGGAGTGTCGATGTTCGTGAGTAGGCCATGAAATATAATCCAAACGATGTTTGTTTGCACACATTCTTGTATGACAACGGGAGTTATCGACACGACTCTCTAAGAATCTAAGCTACTGATACAATTTCCCAAAGGTAGACACATTTTAGCGCTGGCAGTCTGTCAAGGAAGACATTATCAGTGCCCACTTCCATCATCAGTATATCCGCTTATGCGATTGTGAATGGTGGATATATATAATTATACAAACAGTATGAAAAGTTGTTGCACTTTTCAACACCTAATTTTATGATGACTAATGCAATTAATTATGTGTACAGTGTTATTCGGCATCTGAGCAACAAAGACGCCGATGCCTTAGGACGGCGTCATTTATTTGTTCCGATAGTGGTGGGAGCTACAGCTATAGCCGTCTGAAGGAAAGGTACTGGCCAGCAGTGTTGATGGTCTGGCCAGCAGTGAATATTATTAGTTATTGGCATAGTTATTTCTGGTGAGTGGAGGAACTGTTCAGCACTCACCAATAACGGTGAGGTTGACGCGCGAGTTTCTGGTGGGCGAGTGGAGGAAGTCGACCCGGCAGCGGTACAGCCTCTGATCGGCTAGCTGCACGTCCGAGATGTGCAGATGGGCTGGCTTTGAGTCGGGCTGAAACTGTACCCGACTGCCGTCCAGACTCGAGTCCACCCAGTGCGAGCCGCTGATTCTGTTCCGGTTGCGAGAGTCGTAGCTGTAAACACATTGCCACCGTGGCAGGTGGGAGAGAGGCGGTGGCACAGAAGCGCACAGGATGGAGGCAGTCGAAATGAACATCGCAGGGGTAAAACATTCACAATGTTTTACGAAATCAACACACCCTTCGCGGTGTGTTGAAATAGGTGATGCCGGCTAGTGACAGGCGTTGGCGTTGGCCGGGTGAACACGTCCCCATGAACAACTGGTCCCCTCTCGCGCGCGTGGCTCGCCCAGATGCGACTGAGCGGCGAGGCTGGTAAGGTGTAGCCCTGGGGTAAGGTGTGGATGTTGGGACGGTTGTCCGTCACGGGTGCCAAAAGAGTTGGAGGCACGGATTTGGAAACGACACGTGTCAGTGTCATCGCTGTTGAAGCCGATGCACAAGTTGTCGCCGTGTTGATTAATTATCAGCCAGGTTAATACACAGGATTCACGGCTGTTGGATTTGAGGTCTTGCTGGATTTGAAAACTTGGGAATTGAGAACCAGTTACCGCACAAGTGAGGCAAACCCTAGACTATCACTGCCAGACGAAAATAACTTACCTGCATTACACCAACACACTCAAGCGTTCTGGAAGGGCACCTCAATAGGCTCAATGGTTAAGTGGTTAAGCTTCGGTCTGATTGTGGGGGGGGCATGAATAATTGGAGGGGGCAGTTTCCTCCTTGGCGCATACAGAGTGACACCCCTGAAAAATGGGCTTCACTGAGGATTGAATGCATCAAGTTGCATTCAATCTCTTCAATCTTCAATTCAATCAATCAAGACTTCAATCAAATCTCTGGAATCGCCCTGCGTTGAATACAATCTTGGAATAGGGACAGCTTATCCAAACAGAACTTTCTGCCCCGTCATCCCTCAGTTGGTTGGATGGATACGCCGATGGACTCAAAGCCCGGATTGTAAAAATATTTCGGTTCATGTACTGAATTCAAACATTATAAGCTTAAGGAGGATGAAAGAAAAACAACTCCACAAACATACAAACTGACGTGTAAACATTGCAAGGTTAGTTAATTAGTTATTTGGGCTTTAGGGCGCTTCGACCAGAATTGATCATTCGTGCCCACATTGCAAGGTTTATAGAAGCACTCTATACGGAGCCGCCCAACGATTTCTTTCAGACTAACATGCAAGTTGTTTGCATGAAGAAGCTAAAAGATTTGTTTTATGAAGACCTACACTCAGGGGTGTTGTTTTATATACTTTTGAGGGGCAAGTGCCCCTCAATGTTGGTTTTGCCCCCCAATAATTTCGATTTTTAACATGGGACCCCATGGAGTGCGCCCACCCAATACATTTAGGCCTTCACCTTGCTTTCATGGATTTTGCCCCGCAATATATTTTTTCTTCAAAAGACAACACCCGTGCCTACAATAAGACAAAATACAATTTTAGTTTTGTTTCTGTTAGAAAAGAAGCGCTAGGCTTTGTGAGCAAGCATATGGAGAGCATATCCATATGCTCGGACACCCCAGCCAAGCGATACGAGTAAGCATCACTGCATCGTTCCCCCAAATCATCATGCTGCGTTGCTTTGCGTAACCCCCATCGTTTAAAATATAACCGTAGTATTAAAAGTAAGAGCAGTCGGGAAAAGGATCGGCGGAACCCCAGTTCTTGCACTCTGTGCCTGCATCGCTGGCGGAAGCATTTTCGAGTGCAGACAACATGAAGAAAACAAAACGCAAGCAACGTAACACCAAAGAATATGCCACCTTCGGGGGACACCAAGGAGTATACCACCTTCGAGGGACACCAAAGAGTACGCCAGGCGGAGAAAACGGAAAACGCTAGAATCATGGAAGACGATAAAAAAAGAAGGAATGTTGGAAGCATGACTGTGCATGAGTATAAAAGGGCGCATGTCGGTCACAGTTCATGGCGGGGTACATGACAAAAACATACGGTACTAGAGAGCAACGTTGCGAATACATCAAGCGTGAAAAAACCAACACTTGGGAATGTCCCACGGGAGAGGAATATAGGCAGCACGTGAGGCGGGAGAGTATGCAGACGATGTACCCGATGGGAGAGAAACACGTGGAGAATGTCCCACGGGAGAGGAATATAGGCAGCATGTGAGGCGGGAGAGTATGCAGACGATGTACCCGATGGGAGAGAAACACGTGGGAATGTCCCACGGGAGAGGAATATAGGCAGCATGTGAGGCGGGAGAGTATGCAGACGATGTACCCGATGGGAGAGAAACACGTGGGAATGTCCCACGGGAGAGGAATATAGGCAGCATGTGAGGCGGGAGAGTATGCAGACGATGTACCCGATGGAAGAGAAACACGTGGAGAATGTGAGGCGGGAGACGTGTACGGACAATTATCGTGGCGTCGAAATACAATGTTACATTCACTTGTGACAGATAATGATCAAATACAGTCGGACTGACTATTCTTCCCACCCAGAGCTCTGAATAAAATCCGTGGGTCTACGATGGCCCGGGATGAGATTGACGTGGCTTATGTTGATTCTATGTTGATCTACACTGACATTATGTGTCACTCTGACCTACACGTGTGATGCAAGGATGTCGCAGTTCTAAACTATTAACCGGGATTCTAGGACAAATGTACGTAAGGACAAATGTACGTATGGCAGATGTAGGTAAGCCAATGTACGTAAGCAAATGTACGTAAACGCAGATGTACGTATGGCAATTGTACGTAAGCGCAGATGTACGTATGGCTAATGTACGTAAACGCAAATGTACGTATGGCAAATGTACGTATGCGCAAATGTACGTATGCGCAAAAGTACGTAAGCGCAAATGTACGTATGCGCAAAAGTACATAAGCGCAAATGTACGTAAGCACAAATGTACGTAAGCGCAAAAGTATGTATGCGCAAATGTACGTATGTGCAATTGTACGTATGCGCAAATGTACGTCCATTTACGCATCCGTACCTTTGGGTTTACGTACATTTGGTTAGGTACACATGCCATACATACGTTTGCGGTAACCGGACAAATGTACGTAAGCAAATGTACGTAAGCGCAGATGTACGTATGGGAATATGGCTAATGTACGTATGGCTAATGTACGTAAGCGCAAATGTACGTATGGAAAATGTACGTAAGCGCAAATGTACGTAAGCGCAAATGTACGTATGCGCAAAAGTACGTATGCGCAAATGTACGTAAGCGCAAAAGTACGTATGTGCAAAAGTGCATAATGCCAAATGTACGCACGCGTAAAAGTACATATGCGCAAATGTACGCAAGCACAAAAGTACGTATGATTAAATGTACGTAAGCGCAAATGTACGTATGCGCAAATGTACGTATGCACAAAGGTACGTAAGGACAAATGCACGTAAGTGTAAATGCACGAATACGCAGGTGTACATAAGCGCAAATGTACGTATGCGCAAATGTACGTAAGCGCAAATGTACGTAAGCGCAAATGTACGTAAGCGCAAATCTACCTAAGCGCAACAGTACGTAAACGTAAAAGAATGCAAGAGCAAATGTACGTATGAGCCAATGTACGTACATTTAGGCATACGGGCCTTTGCGTTGAAGCACATTTGGTCAGGTGCATATGCCATACGTACATTTGCTCTTACGTACATTTGCCACACGTAAATTTGCGCTTAAGTAAATTTGGCATACGTACATCTGCACTTACGTACAATTGTCATTGTATGTACATTTGCGTATGCGTACTTTTGCGCATATACACATTTGTGCTTACGTACATTTGCGCTTACGTATTTTTGCGCATACGTGCATTTGCGCTTACGTACATTTGCGCATACGTACTTTTGCGCATACGTACATTTGCGCATACGTACATTTGCGCTTACGTACATTTGCGCATACGTACTTTTGCGCTTACGTACATTTGCGCTTACGTACATTTGCGCTTACGTACATTTGCGCATACGTACTTTTGCGCATACGTACATTTGCCATTCGTACATTTGCGCTTACGTACATCTGCGTTTACGTACACTTGCCATACGTACATCTGCGCTTGCGTACATTTGCCATACGTACATTTGCGCTTACGTACATCTGCGTTTACGTACAATTGCCATACGTACATCTGCGCTTACGTACATTTGCGTACGTACATCTGCCATACGTACATTTGCTTTACGTACATTTGTCCAGTTACCATTAACCGGACCAGGAATATCCACTTCAGTGTTTACACGCAATGAGATGAAAGTTGATAGATCTCAAAATGAGAAGAGCAAATCTGGCATTGAGTGAGAAAATTAGAACTCGAAATGATGGCGGTATAAATATTGGCCTATGATTATCTCCCAGATATTGTCTGGAAATGTTGCCAAATTGATGCCCTGAGGGGAGCGAAATGTTTGCGGACCGTGTTAATTAATTCTGGAGTATATGGAAAAATAGCAGCGGGGTTGGCATTAACAATCCTGCAGCTAATTCCGGGTTAAGAATTGACAGTAATGCCACATTATTATGTCGTTCAAAGTGTGGTTCAGATATTACCATATTCATTCATCCGAGATGATTATAAAAAGTAACTAAGTGCTCATATTAAGTAAAATACAATCACACATTGGTTTGATATATTGGTGATTCTTTACTTAGTATGAGCAATTGGTCACTTTTAATAATCACCCTTAATTCAAGAATGCTCAGTAAAGCTCTGCGCAATATTAATATTCATTCATTCATCCATTCAGCCGAGGAATAGGTGCAATTCCACTGTTCAACACTAGCAGCACTGCATCGTTTTGAAGTGATGCGCCTGTTCGAGCACAGCGCGTCACATCTCAGGCACATGAAGGGCTTCAACAGCGTATCCATAAGGGAGGGACTTAGGGTGCGTTCTTTGTCTCCTTCATTCCACGGATTCCGTGGACTGTGACGTTACATATTTCGTGAACTGCAGCCACGGAACGTTCTGTGAAATTTCGTGCCGGATTACTTATGTGAGCCATTTGTGTCGCTGTTCGCAAACCTTCCTAGTAATTTGTATGATTAGCATGCTGCTGTTACATTAAAGCAATGTGGTTGAATCACTTGTTGGCAACACCAGTCATTCTACAAAGCTCCCACCTATGATCTTATTGTTATTGGCCACTGATGCCTAATTTAATGTTCATGGTGTCAGCAACAAAAAGGATAAAAATGCGAAACTATTCTGAGATGGCTCGTGTTCTAGGTAGATGAATATCAGACATGTCCAGGGCAGGCTATGACAGGCATGTCAAGGGCAGGGATGAAATTTACATTGGTCATTGCACAGTAAACATGCCGACAGCGGACCGACGTCGTTCCGCTATCTGGACGCCAGTGGCCCGCTGTCGGCTGGGGAGTGGAATGTCCGCCAAGCTGATATGCAGCCGAAACCCAGCCAACGTGGGACCGCTGTCAGACTGCTGTCGGGACGCTTAGGGCCCGCTGTCGGCTGGGGAGTGGGACGTCTAACAACGGCTCGACGTCAGCCGGCCGCTATTGATATGCCGAATTCAACCCGACATATGTTGATATTCCAGATCAGTATGCCGATGTCGGGTCGAGAGCGGCCCGATGTCGGCATACCGTTTACGAGATGTCGATCGCTCGCCCCGACACATGCGGACAGCGGGTCGACATCGGCATGTTTACTGGGTGGATATGCAAATAATCAGAAAAAGAAGTTTCTGAAGGTAGTGTCTAGCTTACTGCTGTTTCACCTCAACAGTTGAGAATTTGACCACGCTGCAACGTCAAAACCCTCGCCGGTGGGAACATGATATTCATTAATGACATCTTCGCACAATCTAGCCCAATAATATCCACTCTACAACATTACTTGCGAATTTGCAATGTCTTCCATGGCCTGCACATTACTTCCAATGTGCGTCGCCATCTTGAAAGAAACCGCACAGGACGGGGCTGGACAGCTTTTTTTCAGTCCGCGCGTTCCCCGCAGAATCCATGAAATCTGGCCGCGGAATTCGTGAGGAATGGACAAAGAACGACACATGACGTCAGAGTCCACGGAATTCGTGGACGGAACGTGACAAAGAACGCAGCCTAAGTCACCACCAAGCGATGAGTAGCGCCCGGAAGATCACGCCTCCCTGGGCCGCCCAGACCCCACCACTGCCCTCCGAGGAGCCTGCGGTAACCGTCGAAAACGGAAGTCGTGTGCTGTGAACACCGGTAGCGCCCCGCATCTAGACCGGCCAGCGTGGTACTGTGGCGATGCAAAGGGAAGCTCATAACATCTACTTTCATAAGATCCATCTTCACAAGATCTATTCTCACAAGATCTATCTTCACAAGATCTATCTTCACAAGATCTATCTTCACAAGATCTATCTTCACAAGATCTATCTTCACAAGACCTATCTTCACAAGATCTATCTTCACAAGATCTATCTTCACAAGATCTATCTTCACAAGATCTATCTTCACAAGATCTATCTTCACAAGATCTATCTTCACAAGATTTATCTTCACAAGATCTATCTTCACAAGATCTATCTTCACAAGATCTATCTTCACAAGATCTATCTTCACAAGATCTATCCTCACAAGATCTATCTTCACAAGATCTATCTTCACAAGATCTATCTTCACAAGATCTATCTTCACAAGATCTATCTTCACAAGATCTATCTTCACAAAATCTATCTTCACAAGATCTATCTTTTCAAGATCTATCTTCACAAGATCTATCTTCACAAGATCTATCTTCACAAGATCTATCTTCACACGACCTATTTCACAATATCTATTTTCATAATACCAGCGCCGCACGACTGCGGGGCTTTGCAGGGAGAGAAGGCTGCACACTAACATGGCGGACCAGCGGAGCAGCGTCGCACATCACATGTAATTTAGAGTCTGCATATACCCGCCTCATATTCTCATGCACAGTCTTGTTAGGTGGCTGAACGTTGCGGCTTACTGCACCGCATGCAAGTACCATAGTTGAGCCGAAAAACAGTGCATTTATTTATCAATATGACACCTGAGAAGTTCTTCAAATGAGACCGACCGCATTATTATTATAACGGACGGGACATTTCGCCACAATTAAACGTATAGCTCGGTGGCGGCGGCGTCCCCTGACACCACAGGAGGCTGATGGGCTACACCATGAGCGGAAGCGACGCATCCTCACCAGACGGTGAGCGCAACTGACTGGTGAGCACCAGTTCAGAACAGCGGCAAGAACCCTCCACCGCGCGGCTCGCGAAGACCATTTACTTAGTAATGACAATCAGCCGAAGCGGAAGAGGTTGATGCATCTGGGGCACGCAATGTCTTCATCTGACCAACTTTTGGGAAAACGAAGACGATATGTAGGCAGTTACCTTGGGCAGTTACTAGAAAGAGGCCTCTCAATAGTTGGTTGGTAGCAATATAGTGACACACTTCCAATATTTGCCACGGGGTGGATGTTGCGCTGATAACTTTGCGGGGTAGAACACGGTAGGTGCGGGTTAGAGTCGTTGGACGGGAAAACCTTACCGACATATTTGTGTTTGTTGACTGTATGTATCGATATGAATGTCTACCAGCGAAGGTGAACCCCGACCAAGTCTCTTCCCGGGTATATGGCTGTTCTGAGGTACCCGACCGGGCCGGGCCACAACGCCACGCCTTTGAAACCAGACTAACTTTTTGTTGCACCGGTTAGCGCACCAATTTCTTCATTGAAGGCCAGATATGTTCTATTAATTTCTATTGGATCCATTTTATTCCGATGTTCTGTATAAAGACATAAAGACATAAAGACATAAAGACATCAAGACATAAAAGATCAGTGCAACTATGAGCCACAAGGGCCCTTCTTGGTTGCACTCTGTACACTGAACCAGTTGTCCACCAAATGCGCCGATCAACTCTCCCTGGAATACAGAAAAACAAGCCCCCTTTTCTTATAATGATTGTCTATGCTGTTTTTAAAGATGTTCAATGTGTTGCTACTGACAATAGTTTCTGGCAGCTGGTTCCAGTGTTCTACTACCCTGTTGGTGAAGAAAGACTGTCTTAACCTTGTCCTGCTGTGATTAACTTTAATTTTGAATTGATGACCTCTAATTGCATCATTTCTGTTAAATTCAAACAGTTCCCTGAGATAACCCTGTTCCTGACCATGAACAAATTTAAAGACCTCGATGAGATCTCCTCTCAGCCTTCTATATCTAAGTGAACACGTATTCAGTTTCTTCAATCTTTCCTCATATGCCAGGTTTCCTATACCATTCACCATTTTCGTTGCCCTCTTTTGTACTCTCTCTTAAAGCCAACAATCTTTTTCATAACTAGGGGACCAAGCTTGGACACATTATTCCAAATGTGGCCTGACATATGCACAGTAAAGCTTCCTGATGACTTCCTCACTTTTGTATGATACATTCCTATTTATTGCCCCAAGCATTCTTAGTGCCTTCTTCCTGGCTTCTTTGGTCTGTTCTGATGCCCCCAATTTTGTGTTCAAAATAACACCTAAGTCCTTCTCCTGCTGAGTCACAGATAGTACTTGGCCATCCATCAAGTATGGAGCCTTGATATGCTACCTACCTACATGCATGATTTTGCACTTATCAAAATTAAATTTCATTTGCCATTTTCCGGACCACTATGAAGTACCTTTAATTGTTGTCCAATGAAAGTGGCTCGAAGCAGCATTTCCACTCGCGGGCAACTTTCAACAGAGAGTCACGGTGTAATACAGCATTTAAAGTTATACTTTTCTCACTCATTGCCAGATCGGCTCTTCTCATTTTGAGATCTACCAACATTCATGTCAATCTTTATCCTCAGGTACTCTCAATCTTTGCTAAAGTAAGGGGTTTCGGCGACATTCTCGTGCGAGAGCCTCACCATGGATCTCCCACCGCAGCCGACATTCACTACCCGTCCCGGATGGTAAATGGGTAAACCACTTGGCATGTGTCCTGGGGTCTCGAGTTCAGGCCCAGGGAGGGATGAAGCTTTTATTTCTTCTTTTAGTAATGCAATTTATGAATGGGCCGCATACGACATCACCTTAGCTCTGCATATATGCTTGAAGATGCGAATACCTATATACTCACTTATGGCAATGCGCCTATGGTCAAGGCCGGAAATACTAAGCTAGACTAGTATTTCTAGTAAACTAGACTAGGAAATACTAGGCTAGCCAAGACAAGAATTTCTGGATAGATGTGCTGTCCGGGGAGGGACAGAGGAGTAGGACCTCGCCTCACAATCAAAACGCTCTAATGGATGTCTCCCCTGTCAATTTTTTGGGGAGAAGTCTGCTCCTCCGCCACAACGTTCGGTCAGGCCACTCAAAAACTGCACACGTTAACACGGGACCTTATGGCTGGGTCCCTGCGATGTGTCTTGAGTCGAATGACTTTGGCATTGCTGAAGCCTCCAAGTAATTTCCTTAAGGCTTCGTCCCCGCTTGGTATTGATGTTGGAGAGCAAAAGTCCAATCCAAATGGGACAATGTTGTTTTAGCCAAAATCCAGAGCGAACAACCACTCAAAGCATATGTCTGACTACAAATATTGAGAAAAGCAAGTGGGCTTTTCCAAAATATGCGAGGAATCCTGTGCCTAAGCTAGGGATCACACAAATGCCAGCAATGACAACCCGGTGTGCTTAGGTGACAGGCGATGCTATCTTCCAGCCAACTTCCGGCGGGTCGAAGAAAAACGATCGGCCCCAACTGTTGCCAGACCGTATCAAAGCCAATAACCGTGTGCCTGACAGACCAGTTGTCCGTTCATTCTTGCAATACATTCTCTCCACTGGTTAACACCATGCACCCAGTGCTATTCTACATTCATGCATATGCACGTACAGATCGTGGTTTCAAAGTAAACACTGATGGAATTAAAAATGAGGGAAAACAAAAACTGAGGGAACATGAGGGAGAGAAGAGCGAAACAAACTACCGACCAGCCAACCTACCGGCCACACGCTCCGTTTTCACTTTACTTAAGGGCTTCAACTTTTTACAGGAGGCATGCAGTGTACATTTGGTGTATAGTTGTGAATCTAGACCAAAGCTGGCAGGATTCTCACGGCGTACATTCCGAACTTTGGCCAGCCCATTGTCTAGTGATCTTGCTATAAACTGCCTTTTAGATATGCGTTCTATTTCACTTGCAACAGCTGCAGCATCGCAAGCATGTCAAAACGCGGTAGCGATTAGCTCCAGCATTGTGACTGACTGTAGCTTTGATCGAAACTGCATTAACTTAATGGTTAATATGGTATTTCTAAGCAGACTGTTCAGACATTGATTGAAAGCAGACCGCAATAAGCCGGCAGTGGAAGCCAATTAGAGCAGCCAACGCAAGGAGCACATAAGCCCGGCGCAAAGTGTTCCCACAGACTTGAACTTTTATTTGCCGAGGGTGGACCGGTGGGCGCTGAGTACTGACGTGTATATTGGCGTGCCTCCTGTGCCGTAGTACCACAGCACCAGACGCAGTTCGTCGCCAGCCACGGGCGCTGTGACGTCACAGGGCAGCTCGGCAGTCCTGCCCTCGACAGCTGACACCCGGGTTAGCTGACCTGAAATCGGACGACCGGCGATAAGACCATCGATCAAATCGGAGCTGGGTCAAGCCACGGCGTGACGCGTCGGAGCTGGGTTGGAGGCCATTAGTGTCGACAGGCTGTTGGTGGATACATATCGCTCGCGTTCATATCCTTCATGGCACGCCGAACCAAAGCAAAACAGAAGCGAAACGAGACTATTGCAACCACACCAGCCAGCCAGAGGCTGTGATGCCGGTGACAGTGGTGCGAGCGGTTGTAGTGATTCTGCCCCAAGGTGATCTGCCCTGCTCCACCCAACACGACGCTTATGGGGGAAGCGCTGCCGGCCTCGGTACACATGGAGCAGGGGGAGGTATCGCTGCCGGCCCCGGCACACATGGAGCAGGGGGAGGTAGTGCTGACGGTCCCGGCACACATGGAGCAGGGGGAGGTAGTGCTGACGGTCCCGGCACATATGGGAGAGAGGAGGTAGTGCTGCCGGCCCCGGCACACATGGAGCAGGGGGAGGTAGTGCTGACGGTCCCGGCACACATGGAGCAGGGGGAGGTAGTGCTGACGGTCCCGGCACACATGGAGCAGGGGGAGGTAGTGCTATGGAGCAGGGGGAGGTAGTGCTG
This sequence comes from Ashinkailepas kermadecensis, assembly GCA_034440615.1. Classification (NCBI taxonomy): domain Eukaryota; kingdom Metazoa; phylum Arthropoda; class Thecostraca; family Neolepadidae; genus Ashinkailepas; species Ashinkailepas kermadecensis. The sequence goes on from JAOTOM010003434.1 coordinate 44,781, forward strand.
ACGGACCCGGCACATATGGGAGAGAGGAAGTAGTGCTGACGGGCCGGGCACATATGGAGCAGGGGGAGGTAGTGCTGACGGACCCGGCACATATGGGAGAGGGGAGGTTTCGCTGCCGGCTACGGCACATATGGAGCAGGGGTGGGGGGGGGGGGGGTAGTGCTGACGGTCCCGGCACATATGGAGCAGGGGGAGGTAGTGCTGACGGTCCCAGCACACATGGAGCAGGGGGAGGTAGTGCTGACGGTCCCGGCACACATGGAGTAGGGGAGGTAGTGCTGCCGGCCCCGGCACACATGAAGCAGGGGGAGGTAGTGCTGACGGTCCCGGCACACATGGAGTAGGGGGAGGTGGTGCTGACGGTCCCGGCACATATGGGAGAGAGGAGGTAGTGCTGACGGGCCGGGCACATATGGAGCAGGAGTAGGTAGTGCTGACGGACCCGGCACATATGGGAGAGGGGAGTACCGCTGCCGGCCCCGGCACATATGGAGCAGGGGGAGGTAGTGCTGACGGCCCCGGCACACATGGAGCAGGGGGAGGTAGTGCTGACGGTCCCGGCACACATGGAGCAGGGGGAGGTAGTGCTGACGGTCCCGGCACATATGGGAGAGAGGAGGTAGTGCTGACGGGCCGGGCACATATGGGGCAGGAGGAGGTAGTGCTGACGGACCCGGCACATATGGGAGAGGGGAGGTTTCGCTGCCGGCTACAGCACATATGGAGCAGAGGGGGGGGGTAGTGCTGACGGTCCCGGCACATATGGAGAAGGGGGAGGTCGTGCTGACGGTCCCAGCACACATGGAGAAGGGGAGGTAGTGCTGACGGTCCCGGCACACATGGAGTAGGGGGAGGTAGTGCTGCCGGCCCCGGCACACATGAAGCAGGGGGAGGTAGTGCTGACGGTCCCAGCACACATGGAGTAGGGGGAGGTAGTGCTGCCGGCCCCGGCACACATGGAGCAGGGGGAGGTAGTGCTGACGGTCCCGGCACACATGGAGTAGGGGGAGGTAGTGCTGACGGTCCCGGCACACATGGAGCAGGGGGAGGTAGTGCTGACGGCCCCGGCACACATGGAGCAGGGGGAGGTAGTGCTGACGGTCCCGGCACACATGGAGTAGGGGGAGGTAGTGCTGACGGTCCCGGCACATATGAGAGAGGGGAGGTATCGCTGCCGGCCCCGGCACACATGGAGCAGGGGGAGGTAGTGCTGCCGGCCCCGGCACACATGGAGCAGGGGGAGGTAGTGCTGACGGACCCGGCACATATGGAGTAGGGGGAGGTAGTGCTGCCGGCCCCGGCACACATGAAGCAGGGGGAGGTAGTGCTGCCGGCCCCGGCACACATGGAGCAGGGGGAGGTAGTGCTGACGGACCCGGCACATATGGGAGAGGGGAGGTATCGCTGTCGGCCCCGACACACATGAAGCAGGGGGAGGTAGTGCTGCCGGCCTCGGCACACATGGAGCAGGGGGAGGTAGTGCTGACGGACCCGGCACATATGAGAGAGGGGAGGTATCGCTGTCGGCCCCGACACACATGAAGCAGGGGGAGGTATCGCTGTCGGCCCCGGCACACATGGAGCAGGGGGAGGTAGTGCTGACGGTCCCGGCACACATGGAGCAGGGGGAGGTAGTGCTGACGGCCCCGGCACACATGGAGCAGGGGGAGGTAGTGCTGCCGGCCCCGGCACACATGGAGCAGGGGGAGGTATCGCTGTCGGCCCCGGCACACATGAAGCAGGGGGAGGTAGTGCTGCCGGCCCCGGCACACATGGAGCAGGGGGAGGTAGTTCTGACGGACCCGGCACATATGGGAGAGGGGAGGTATCGCTGTCGGCCCCAACACACATGAAGCAGGGGGAGGTAGTGCTGCCGGCCTCGGCACACATGGAGCAGGGGGAGGTAGTGCTGACGGACCCGGCACATATGGAGCAGGGGGAGGTAGTGCTGACGGACCCGGCACATATGGGAGAGGGGAGGTATCGCTGTCGGCCCCGACACACATGAAGCAGGGGAAGGTAGTGCTGCCGGCCTCGGCACACATGGAGCAGGGGGAGGTAGTGCTGACGGACCCGGCACATATGAGAGAGGGGAGGTATCGCTGTCGGCCCCGGCACACATGAAGCAGGGGGAGGTAGTGCTGCCTGGTCCCGGCACACATGGAGCAGGGGGAGGTAGTGCTGACGGACCAGGCACATATGGAGCAGGCGGAAGCAGAGCTGCCAGGTCCGGCACATATGAGGCAGAAGGAGGTAATGCTGACGGCGCCAGCACACATGGGGCAGGGGGAGGTAGAGCTGCCGTGCTTGGCACCTATGGATCAGGGGAGGTGGCGCTGATCGACTCTGCGCCGCACGTGGAGGCAGTGCTATCGGCCTCGGTCCTACAGACACCTTCTTGTTCGTGATTAGTTGGCAAGGAGGCACAAAATATTGAGGAGATAATTACTTTATGGGCAATGATCCTTTGGATAATTGAGGGATTGCATTAGCTCCCAGCAATAGCAATGCAATTTAGTTAAACACATACACAAGATAACCATCTAAATTGAATTTGGGGCAGCATTTGTTCAGTGCAGCCTTGTCAGCCCGAATAGCACGAGTGGCTCCTGTCGCCTGTATATCATACATAATCAGAAGACATATAAACGAGGTGTTCTTATGCGGCTCTTCTGTGAACAAATGGCTTGCTTGTTGCTGAATCTGAACAATAATTTGTCTGTCTCCTGTGTTGGGGAACAATGCGCATTAGATTTGCACAAGGCTTTCTCTGAAGGCCGCCACATATCAAAGGGAACGACATCATCAGCCACCATTAGGTACAAATTGCTTGTCTGATGTACTTTTAACGAGCCGCAGGTAGCTGCAGCTCCAGCAGCGGGGCCGGCAGGACGACACGATCAGCAGTACGGCGATGCAATCTGGACATCGACATTCTAGGTTAGGCGCATTTTCTGATGAAGTGCCGCAACATGGATTATGGGTGCTCATGCACATTGCAGTTGAGGATATGTAAAATTTGTCTCATAACGGACAGCAGCACTGAAACCCACTGAATACGAGTAAACGGAAGGAGTGTGCTCATCCACACTGTCGGAAACCCCAAGTATTAATATAATGATGGCGGTAGCAGTCAGAATGTCCAGTTTGTTCCTGCTGCCCTGCTACATTTGTTTTCTTGCTGTCATACATTTGTCCATGTTATTATTACGGTTTCAGGAGAACTTCAGCGATGCTGGTCATGGGCGGCGACACCGAACTATTCCAGGGTCGAGCCTGGAAAGGGTCCCGTGGGGCTCAAAAGGGCCACCTGTGACCCTATCGAATTCGTGAGTCCAATGGTGAGCTACAGTTTTATTGCTCATGTTTGTGCACCTGTGCTCTCGAAATATCGATATCAACCCTTAGGAGCACAGATTAAAAAATAAAAGTGTTCTGCATCTACGTCCACTTTGACCGGAAAAAGGCGCCCCTCTGAGAGTAAAAAGGACCCCAATAGGAAGTTCAAATCCATCCGTTCCCTCCGCTCCACGAAGCTTTTTGCCGAAGGTTAAAAGGCTTCAGGTCCTCTCGCAGTGGCACTCATCCCGACGAGTGCTCCCCATGATAACTCCTGGATCCACCTCTGCCTCCCTACGGTCTTGGGGCCTCCTCTTATATCCTGGGACCTCGCCCAAATGTTGGGTCTCCTGTACACCTTTGTACTGACGCTGCGGCCTCCTTCTCTGGCTGCCCCCTTACGTCTTGAGGGACTCTCTTGGTTTCCGGAGCCTTCCACTTTCATACAAGGGGTCTCCTGCACCGTCTTTGGGGCCCCGTCTGATTTCTTAGTACCTCCACCGGATTTAGTGCCTTCCATTTTATATTATGGGGCATTCTATACCGCCTTATGGGCCTTGTCACATTTCCTATGGCTTTTCTACCCGTTCCGAGTCCTCCACTTGCATCTCAGAGGCCTCATCTATCAAATTAGACGCGTCCTGCATTGACTTACGGGCCTCGACTCTTTCCCATGGGGGGGGGGGGGGGGCTTGTCCATCTTGGGGGCCTCCTGAGCCAACTTAGCTGTTTGTTGAAAGGGCCTCCCCATATTTCAGGTGTGTGTGTGGGCGGGGAAGAAGCCAAATATTCCCCTGACTGACGGCAAAGGAGGAGCTTCCCCATCCCCCGGTGATGCCGCTCTTGGTGTTGGTGACTCCCGGTTACTACCGACCGGCGGTGACCGGTGGTCTGCTGGGACCTCCAGAGCCATGCTGGCCACCAATCATCCCTGGGGCGGTCCCCCCCCCCGGGCATCACATCCGACCACTGTCCGGCTGAGGCTCAGCCCTGGGTACCGAAACTACAGCTCAACAGGCGGGCGTCGTTTCGCATACCAGGTGGCGGAGGCAGGGTGGTTGCGACTTGGCCGACCTCCTGCTCTGGTCGCAGGGGCGTTAATGAGGCCGGGCGTTACGTGCGCCGACGGTCGCCACCGCCGACCGTAATGAGGAGGGTGGCGCCGGTGTCGACGGTCCGCGCCTGTCGTGCTCGGAAGAAGCAGTGGAGGTGAGGAGCACCAGAGGCCTCCGGTACAAATATCACCCGGCTTCCGGTCGTCATGCCATGCGCCATGTTACACTAACAGATCTTTTCGCGAGGGAGCCGGATGTACCCCAGGGCAACCTGATCTTCCCGCATGGGAAGGCGGATGTTCCCGCAGGGAGAACGGACGCTTAACAGGGAAGGGCCACCCCGATAGCTCAGTTGGTCGGGACGCCGACCTGCTCGGTCTTTCCTGTTCTGGCAAGTTCGAGTCGCTTCACGCGGTCGCATAGCTCCGGGGACGCGGTACCGAGTCGGCCGCGTCGGTGCATTGGCGGCACGTTCAACACTAGGTAAAAATCGTGCCGTTGAATTGGAATTCACGGATCGGGTGGTGGGGCCAGGGTCACGCAACAAGCCTTGTTTAGCATAAGATCCTGATCCATAAAGCAACCGCAGGAAGAATTCGGACTAAATTTCTTTCGAAAAAGAGATAAAACAGTGGTTGCTTCCCGTGGGATGGCACGCAGAATAGGCGGATGCTTTACACGAGGGGTGATTGTTCCACAGGAGGGTTGGGTGGTTCGCAGGAGACGCAGATGTTCACAGGAGGGTTGGGTGGTTCGCAGGAGGCGCAGATGTTCACAGGAGGGTTGGGTGGTTCACAGGAGACGCAGATGTTCCGCAGGAGGGGCGAATGCTCAAATGTTCCATGGGAAAGGTGGATGTTCTACTGGAGGGATGGATGGTCCGCGTGAAGGGTGGATATTCCTCAGGAGGGCTGGATAGTCCGCATGAAGGGTGGATGGACCGCATGGTGAATGGATGGTCCGCACGAGGGGTGGATGGTACGTATAAAGTGCGGAAGGCTCGCATGAAGGGTGAATGTTCCGTATGAAGGATGGATGATCCGCATGAAGGGTTGATAGTCCGCATGAAGGGTGGATGGTCCGCATGAAGGGTGGATGGTCTGCATGAAGGGTGGATGTTCCTCAAGAGACACAGATGTTTCTTATAAATGTCAGTTGCTTTCCAAGGAAGGTGGAAACATGCAAGTGGAGGTGGATGTTCCACAGAGGAAGTGCATGCTCCACAGATGAGCCGGATGCTCCACAAAGGAGGAAGCTGTTCCACAGAGGAGGTGGATGTTCCACAGGGGAGGCGGATGCTCCAAATGAAAGGCGAAGTTTCACAGGGGAAGAAAATCTAACACGAACGGCAAATACTGCTTCCTATAGTTAATCGTGCATTCGCAAACCCACCTTTTGATTTTCATTTGCGTAGCATTTTCCAACTAATTTATGCCCTATTTTTTCGTCAGCAATAAACGCAAATCGTAATGGATCGGCGTTAATGTATGCTACATGATTAGCCTACAGCAAAGTGGACAAACAAACTTGGGTCACAGACCTAGCTAGCTATCACAAAATGCACATAGAGAAACATAGCAAGACATGTTGATCTTCATTACTAAGACCGCTGTGACAGTAAATGTTCCCTAATGCTGGGGCCATTTTGCACGGCCTGATTTGTGTTGTTCATTCATAAGCATAGGCGTCCCCACATATTTTTGATGGGGGGGGTTAAGTCCCTTCATGCAACGCCATTTATGTAATAGGAGTTTTCGACAAATTTCGGGTCGCGCCCCCCACCCCCCATCCCCGGCGTGGTAACGCACATGTTCATAAGCACTTATTCAGCACATGCCACTGGTACTGAAGCTTCATTCACTGTCAAGAGCACGACGTCACTGATCAGACCGCATTACGATGGATTCTACGAGCATCATGGCCAGCGCTTTCCCGCATACGACGTACGCACTGAGACAGTATTGCAGGAGCTGAACTACCACAGCCATGCCGCAGACTGAGCGCTTAGCATGCCACAAGTGCACTTCAGCTGGTGAAACTCGCAGCAAAATAAGAAAACAAGTCCGTTGGTGCCAGCCATCTGATATCGGATAATCGACAGGCCTCACAGCTGTCAACTCCTGTGGTCGACCACGACCACGACCACGATGCCGTACAAATTCAGTCCGGTGCTCTGTTGGCACCGATGCAAGCAATACAGAGATGCTACCGCACGCTGAATTTAATACAGAGATGCTACCGCACGCTGAATTCAACACAGAGATGCTACCGCACGCTGAATTCAATACAGAGATGCTACCGCACGTTGACGTCAGCTTACCTTTTTTCTCACTAGCTCCGTAAAGACCTAAGGTTCGAAGACAAGCCACCACCGATCAGATACCCGTGCAGCCACGCTGGGCGCCAGCACCGCGTTATGTAGCCCAGCCACAGCGGGCTACCGACGAAGCGAGGTGATGTTCTCACGGTCAGTTCAGGCTGGGCGTCAGCACCATGTTATGTAGCCCAGCCACAGCGGGCTACCGACGAAGCGAGGTGATGTTCTCACGGTCAGTTCAGGCTGGGCGTCAGCACCACGTTATGTAGCCCAGCCACAGCGGGCTACCGACGAAGCGAGGTGATGTGCTCACAGTCAGTTCAGGCTGGGCGTCAGCACCACGTTATGTAGCCCAGCCACAGCGGGCTACCGACGAAGCGAGGTGATGTGCTCACAGCCAGTTAAAGTGAAGGCTCGGCAATGGTATCTGACTGTAGTGATGGTGTACTCTTCCAATGCTGCCGTGTAATTGGCACAGTCTAGTTAAGCTGGTACCGAGGTCAAAATTGCCAAATGCATGCCTAAGCATTAAACGTTCGACAATAAAGATATAAGCACAAGTGCAGCACTTGTGCATGGTGGATGTGGAATGCAATATATTTATATGCGATGTTATATTCGGCGATATTTAAATCTTTCCTATTTTAGGCAGAGGCTTCTCCTTCTCATTGATTTGATTTTTGCTATCTAATTAACATAGATTGATTAAAAACGCTACAGGTAGCCATAATCTAACCATCACTAAAGCAGAGCAAAAGCATGCTTCAGAACACTCGGTAGTCATGATCCATCTGCTGCCAAAAGCATCAATGGTTATATTGCAGGATGTTATTATCCTGCAAGCTTCGCTCCGACATGTGGCGTGTGTTCGGAGCTGCCCAGGCGAAAACAAAATCTGCGGGACGTAGGGACATAATATTGTGTGCCCCTACGCTTTTCGCTGCAATGTAGCGTAAAATGATATGTAGCCACACGCTGATCAAATGCCATGCGGAGCTTTCTTAAAGCATGCGCCTCAAAAACAAAAGCGCAATGATAGCAGCCATTGAACAAGTAGCCTAACATAAAGGCATATGCTTACAATGCAGATATCGGTTATCTGCAGATCAATGCAGATACCGAACCGAGATGAAGCGATGCTAGTGTCATATAGAACGGGGTACCGAGTTCATCGAAATATGCGGCTATGTTGATATAGATGTCATGTTGCAGATGGAAATATCTCCGATAATGAAAAAATTGGCAATATTGTTCTCATTCGAAATTACCCACACTTATTATCGCATCCGCATATGCTACTAACTTTTTGGTAGCTTTCCTGCCATAATCTCGGTCCTGGTGCCGACCGGGACCGAGATGAAGCAATTGGTACGGCAAAAGACTAACTACTTTTTGATAGTGATGGGCAAAATTGTCAACCAATCACAGACAGTCAGTGACTGTAACGGGTATATCTATTGGTGGAAGCTCTTCATTCCACTCGGCTGGTATATTGATGCGCAGCAACACGGTCGGGTGTCATCATTGTGACACCCGTGTCACCATTGTACCATGCGGCCAGCCGAGGCTGTGTGCCATTGCGACATGACACGGTCGGGTGTCATCATTGTGACACCCGTGTCACCCACTTCATTGCGGCCAGCCGAGGCTGTGTCACTGCGACATGACACGGTCGGGTGTCATCATTGTGACACCCGTGTCACCATTGTACCATGCGGCCAGCCGAGGCTGTGTCCACTGCGACATGACACGGTCGGGTGTCATCATTGTGACACCCGTTGTCACCATTGTACCATGCGGCCAGCCGAGGCTGTGTCATTGCGACATGACACGGTCGGGTGTCATCATTGTGACACCCGTGTCACCATTGTACCATGCGGCCAGCCGAGGCTGTGTCATTGCGACATGACACGGTCGGGTGTCATCATTGTGACACCCGTGTCACCATTGTACCAAGCGGGCCGAGGCTGTGTCATTGCGACATGACACGGTCGGGTGTCATCATTGTGACACCCGTGTCACCATTGTACCATGCGGCCAGCCGAGGCTGTGTCCACTGCGACATGACACGGTCGGGTGTCATCATTGTGACACCCGTGTCACCATTGTACCATGCGGCCAGCCGAGGCTGTGTCCCTGCGACATGACACGGTCGGGTGTCATCATTGTGACACCCGTGTCACCATTGTACCATGCGGCCAGCCGAGGCTGTGTCCCTGCGACATGACACGGTCGGGTGTCATCATTGTGACACCCGTTCACCATTGTCACCATGCGGCCAGCCGAGGCTGTGTCATGTCCCTGCGACATGACACGGTCGGGTGTCATCATTGTGACACCCGTGTCACCATTGTACCATGCGGCCAGCCGAGGCTGTGTCCTTGCGACATGACACGGTCGGGTGTCTTATTTCACCCGTGTCACCATTGTACCATGCGGCCAGCCGAGGCTGTGTCCCTGCGACATGACACGGTCGGGTGTCATCATTGTGACACCCGTGTCGTTTCATTGTGACACCCGTGTCACCATTGTACCATGCGGCCAGCCGAGGCTGTGTCACTGCGACATGACACGGTCGGGTGTCATCATTGTGACACCCGTGTCACCATTGTACCATGCGGCCAGCCGAGGCTGTGTCATTGCGACATGACACGGTCGGGTGTCATCATTGTGACACCCGTGTCACCATTGTACCATGCGGCCAGCCGAGGCTGTGTCCACTGCGACATGACACGGTCGGGTGTCATCATTGTGACACCCGTGTCACCATTGTACCATGCGGCCAGCCGAGGCTGTGTCCCTGCGACATGACACGGTCGGGTGTCATCATTGTGACCCATGCGTGCCACCGAGGCTTCATGCCGGCCGGTGTGTCATTGTGACAACCCGGTCGGGTGTCATCATTGTGACACCCGTGTCACCATTGTACCATGCGGCCAGCCGAGGCTGTGTCCCTGCGACATGACACGGTCGGGTGTCATCATTGTGACACCCGTGTCACCATTGTACCATGCGGCCAGCCGAGGCTGTGTCACTGCGACATGACACGGTCGGGTGTCATCATTGTGACACCCGTGTCACCATTGTACCATGCGGCCAGCCGAGGCTGTGTCCCTGCGACATGACACGGTCGGGTGTCATCATTGTGACACCCGTGTCACCATTGTACCATGCGGCCAGCCGAGGCTGTGTCCACTGCGACATGACACGGTCGGGTGTCATCATTGTGACACCCGTGTCACCATTGTACCATGCGGCCAGCCGAGGCTGTGTCCTTGCGACATGACACGGTCGGGTGTCATCATTGTGACACCCGTGTCACCATTGTACCATGCGGCCAGCCGAGGCTGTGTCCCTGCGACATGACACGGTCGGGTGTCATCATTGTGACACCCGTGTCACCATTGTACCATGCGGCCAGCCGAGGCTGTGTCATCCTGCGACATGACACGGTCGGGTGTCATCATTGTGACACCCGTGTCACCATTGTACCATGCGGCCAGCCGAGGCTGTGTCACTGCGACATGACACGGTCGGGTGTCATCATTGTGACACCCGTGTCACCATTGTGATGTACCATGCGGCCAGCCGAGGCTGTGTCCCTGCGACATGACACGGTCGGGTGTCATCATTGTGACACCCGTGTCACCATTGTACCATGCGGCCAGCCGAGGCTGTGTCCCTGCGACATGACACGGTCGGGTGTCATCATTGTGACACCCGTGTCACCATTGTACCATGCGGCCAGCCGAGGCTGTGTCACTGCGACATGACACGGTCGGGTGTCATCATTGTGACACCCGTGTCACCATTGTACCATGCGGCCAGCCGAGGCTGTGTCCACTGCGACATGACACGGTCGGGTGTCATCATTGTGACACCCGTGTCACCATTGTACCATGCGGCCAGCCGAGGCTGTGTCACTGCGACATGACACGGTCGGGTGTCATCATTGTGACACCCGTGTCACCATTGTACCATGCGGCCAGCCGAGGCTGTGTCCACTGCGACATGACACGGTCGGGTGTCATCATTGTGACACCCGTGTCACCATTGTACCATGCGGCCAGCCGAGGCTGTGTCCACTGCGACATGACACGGTCGGGTGTCATCATTGTGACACCCGTGTCACCATTGTACCATGCGGCCAGCCGAGGCTGTGTCCACTGCGACATGACACGGTCGGGTGTCATCATTGTGACACCCGTGTCACCATTGTACCATGCGGCCAGCCGAGGCTGTGTCCACTGCGACATGACACGGTCGGGTGTCATCATTGTGACACCCGTGTCACCATTGTACCATGCGGCCAGCCGAGGCTGTGTCCCTGCGACATGACACGGTCGGGTGTCATCATTGTGACACCCGTGTCACCATTGTACCATGCGGCCAGCCGAGGCTGTGTCATTGCGACATGACACGGTCGGGTGTCATCATTGTGACACCCGTGTCACCATTGTACCATGCGGCCAGCCGAGGCTGTGTCCCTGCGACATGACACGGTCGGGTGTCATCATTGTGACACCCGTGTCACCATTGTACCATGCGGCCAGCCGAGGCTGTGTCCCTGCGACATGACACGGTCGGGTGTCATCATTGTGACACCCGTGTCACCATTGTACCATGCGGCCAGCCGAGGCTGTGTCCACTGCGACATGACACGGTCGGGTGTCATCATTGTGACACCCGTGTCACCATTGTACCATGCGGCCAGCCGAGGCTGTGTCCTTGCGACATGACACGGTCGGGTGTCATCATTGTGACACCCGTGTCACCATTGTACCATGCGGCCAGCCGAGGCTGTGTCATTGCGACATGACACGGTCGGGTGTCATCATTGTGACACCCGTGTCACCATTGTGCCATGCGGCCAGCCGAGGCTGTGTCCCTGCGACATGACACGGTCGGGTGTCATCATTGTGACACCCGTGTCACCATTGTACCATGCGGCCAGCCGAGGCTGTGTCCTTGCGACATGACACGGTCGGGTGTCATCATTGTGACACCCGTGTCACCATTGTACCATGCGGCCAGCCGAGGCTGTGTCCACTGCGACATGACACGGTCGGGTGTCATCATTGTGACACCCGTGTCACCATTGTACCATGCGGCCAGCCGAGGCTGTGTCACTGCGACATGACACGGTCGGGTGTCATCATTGTGACACCCGTGTCACCATTGTACCATGCGGCCAGCCGAGGCTGTGTCACTGCGACATGACACGGTCGGGTGTCATCATTGTGACACCCGTGTCACCATTGTACCATGCGGCCAGCCGAGGCTGTGTCATTGCGACATGACACGGTCGGGTGTCATCATTGTGACACCCGTGTCACCATTGTGCCATGCGGCCAGCCGAGGCTGTGTCACTGCGACATGACACGGTCGGGTGTCATCATTGTGACACCCGTGTCACCATTGTACCATGCGGCCAGCCGAGGCTGTGTCCCTGCGACATGACACGGTCGGGTGTCATCATTGTGACACCCGTGTCACCATTGTACCATGCGGCCAGCCGAGGCTGTGTCCCTGCGACATGACACGGTCGGGTGTCATCATTGTGACACCCGTGTCACCATTGTACCATGCGGCCAGCCGAGGCTGTGTCATTGCGACATGACACGGTCGGGTGTCATCATTGTGACACCCGTGTCACCATTGTACCATGCGGCCAGCCGAGGCTGTGTCCCTGCGACATGACACGGTCGGGTGTCATCATTGTGACACCCGTGTCACCATTGTACCATGCGGCCAGCCGAGGCTGTGTCCACTGCGACATGACACGGTCGGGTGTCATCATTGTGACACCCGTGTCACCATTGTACCATGCGGCCAGCCGAGGCTGTGTCCACTGCGACATGACACGGTCGGGTGTCATCATTGTGACACCCGTGTCACCATTGTACCATGCGGCCAGCCGAGGCTGTGTCATTGCGACATGACACGGTCGGGTGTCATCATTGTGACACCCCGTGTCACCACCATGCGGCCAGCCGAGGCTGTGTCCACTGCGACATGACACGGTCGGGTGTCATCATTGTGACACCCGTGTCACCATTGTACCATGCGGCCAGCCGAGGCTGTGTCCCTGCGACATGACACGGTCGGGTGTCATCATTGTGACACCCGTGTCATCATTGTGACACCCGTGTCACCATTGTACCATGCGGCCAGCCGAGGCTGTGTCCCTGCGACATGACACGGTCGACATGACACGGTCGGTGTCATCATTGTGACACCCGTGTCACCATTGTACCATGCGGCCAGCCGAGGCTGTGTCCACTGCGACATGACACGGTCGGGTGTCATCATTGTGACACCCGTGTCACCATTGTACCATGCGGCCAGCCGAGGCTGTGTCCACTGCGACATGACACGGTCGGGTGTCATCATTGTGACACCCGTGTCACCATTGTACCATGCGGCCAGCCGAGGCTGTGTCCACTGCGACATGACACGGTCGGGTGTCATCATTGTGACACCCGTGTCACCATTGTACCATGCGGCCAGCCGAGGCTGTGTCCCTGCGACATGACACGGTCGGGTGTCATCATTGTGACACCCGTGTCACCATTGTACCATGCGGCCAGCCGAGGCTGTGTCACTGCGACATGACACGGTCGGGTGTCATCATTGTGACACCCGTGTCACCATTGTACCATGCGGCCAGCCGAGGCTGTGTCTGTGCCTATTCGACAAATGACACGGTCGGGTGTCATCATTGTGACACCCGTGTCACCATTGTACCATGCGGCCAGCCGAGGCTGTGTCCCTGCGACATGACACGGTCGGGTGTCATCATTGTGACACCCGTGTCACCATTGTACCATGCGGCCAGCCGAGGCTGTGTCACTGCGACATGACACGGTCGGGTGTCATCATTGTGACACCCGTGTCACCATTGTACCATGCGGCCAGCCGAGGCTGTGTCCACTGCGACATGACACGGTCGGGTGTCATCATTGTGACACCCGTGTCACCATTGTACCATGCGGCCAGCCGAGGCTGTGTCCACTGCGACATGACACGGTCGGGTGTCATCATTGTGACACCCGTGTCACCATTGTACCATGCGGCCAGCCGAGGCTGTGTCACTGCGACATGACACGGTCGGGTGTCATCATTGTGACACCCGTGTCACCATTGTACCATGCGGCCAGCCGAGGCTGTGTCATTGCGACATGACACGGTCGGGTGTCATCATTGTGACACCCGTGTCACCATTGTACCATGCGGCCAGCCGAGGCTGTGTCCCTGCGACATGACACGGTCGGGTGTCATCATTGTGACACCCGTGTCACCATTGTACCATGCGGCCAGCCGAGGCTGTGTCCTCGACATGACACGGTGGTCATCATTGTGACACGTGTCACCATTGTACCATGCGGCCAGCCGAGGCTGTTTCCCTGCGAACACGGTCGGGTGTCATCATTGTGACACCCGTGTCACCATTGTACCATGCGGCCAGCCGAGGCTGTGTCCCTGCGACATGACACGGTCGGGTGTCATCATTGTGACACCCGTGTCACCATTGTACCATGCGGCCAGCCGAGGCTGTGTCACTGCGACATGACACGGTCGGGTGTCATCATTGTGACACCCGTGTCACCATTGTACCATGCGGCCAGCCGAGGCTGTGTCCTTGCGACATGACACGGTCGGGTGTCATCATTGTGACACCCGTGTCACCATTGTACCATGCGGCCAGCCGAGGCTGTGTCCCTGCGACATGACACGGTCGGGTGTCATCATTGTGACACCCGTGTCACCATTGTACCATGCGGCCAGCCGAGGCTGTGTCCACTGCGACATGACACGGTCGGGTGTCATCATTGTGACACCCGTGTCACCATTGTACCATGCGGCCAGCCGAGGCTGTGTCACTGCGACATGACACGGTCGGGTGTCATCATTGTGACACCCGTTTCACCATTTTACCATGCGGCCAGCCGAGGCTGTGTCACTGCGACATGACACGGTCGGGTGTCATCATTGTGACACCCGTGTCACCATTGTACCATGCGGCCAGCCGAGGCTGTGTCCCTGCGACATGACACGGTCGGGTGTCATCATTGTGACACCCGTGTCACCATTGTACCATGCGGCCAGCCGAGGCTGTGTCACTGCGACATGACACGGTCGGGTGTCATCATTGTGACACCCGTGTCACGCATTGTACCATGCGGCCAGCCGAGGCTGTGTCCACTGCGACATGACACGGTCGGGTGTCATCATTGTGACACCCGTGTCACCATTGTACCATGCGGCCAGCCGAGGCTGTGTCACTGCGACATGACACGGTCGGGTGTCATCATTGTGACACCCGTGTCACCATTGTACCATGCGGCCAGCCGAGGCTGTGTCACTGCGACATGACACGGTCGGGTGTCATCATTGTGACACCCGTGTCACCATTGTGACCATTGTACCATGCGGCCAGCCGAGGCTGTGTCATTGCGACATGACACGGTCGGGTGTCATCATTGTGACACCCGTGTCACCATTGTACCATGCGGCCAGCCGAGGCTGTGTCCCTGCGACATGACACGGTCGGGTGTCATCATTGTGACACCCGTGTCACCATTGTACCATGCGGCCAGCCGAGGCTGTGTCCCTGCGACATGACACGGTCGGGTGTCATCATTGTGACACCCGTGTCACCATTGTACCATGCGGCCAGCCGAGGCTGTGTCATTGCGACATGACACGGTCGGGTGTCATCATTGTGACACCCGTGTCACCATTGTACCATGCGGCCAGCCGAGGCTGTGTCACTGCGACATGACACGGTCGGGTGTCATCATTGTGACACCCGTGTCACCATTGTAGCCATGCGGCCAGCCGAGGCTGTGTCCACTGCGACATGACACGGTCGGGTGTCATCATTGTGACACCCGTGTCACCATTGTCGCCAGCCATGCGGCCAGCCAGGCTGTACATAGCCGAGGCTGTGTCACTGCGACATGACACGGTCGGGTGTCATCATTGTGACACCCGTGTCACCATTGTACCATGCGGCCAGCCGAGGCTGTGTCACTGCGACATGACACGGTCGGGTGTCATCATTGTGACACCCGTGTCACCATTGTACCATGCGGCCAGCCGAGGCTGTGTCCACTGCGACATGACACGGTCGGGTGTCATCATTGTGACACCCGTGTCACCATTGTACCATGCGGCCAGCCGAGGCTGTGTCACTGCGACATGACACGGTCGGGTGTCATCATTGTGACACCCGTGTCACCAGTAACACCACGCGCACCCCTCCCTCGACGCTGCTCATTCTGTCAAGGATACAGCCACACGAGGGGGGAGGGTGCAAGCACACAAACCCCACATACGCCCACTGTTCCGGCCCGCACGACACCAACACCTGCAACAGCGAAATGCAGCGATGTGTCGGTTGCGACGGCGACCACAGCTCTCGGGACGGGGCCTGCCCTCGGTGGAGGAAGGAGAAAGACATCTTCCGACTCATCCACTTAGAGGGCTGGGACCCGTCGCGGGCAATGGTGTGGGCCGCCGAACAGTATCCGTCGCAGCCCGCTCAACCCCTTCGCCACCAAGAGCCGTCCACACGAACGCACACATTATATATGGCTACCCCACTAGACGCAACCGACTGCCCCAGGAAAACTCAGACATACCCGACAATAGTCATCAGACCAGAACCCACAACACACAACACGACACAAGCACTGGCACTATCCCCCATACCACGGCCCATCCACACTGCGAAACACTCAAGCTATCACTCCTACCATGCCCACCAGAAACACCTGAAGCACCACAAGTACCACTCACGCGACGCAAAAAGCACCCTAACCATTATGGACCAATCACAGACTCCGACGAAAACTGCATTGGCTCAGACACCTCAGATAACACCCTTCAGACTACCCAAGCACCGACAACACGAGCAACCAACAAACCAAACACTACATCTACCAACAAACCACACACCACAACTACCAAGAAATCCAAAACTCGCACAAAAACCACCCGACACTAAACAGCATCCGAACAAACAATATCCGAACAATTCTCCCTCTCACTCTTTCCCAACTCTACCTATGACGTGCAAAAGAAACCAAACAAAAAAAATAAACAAACAAGCAGGCTGGTGTATGGATGTCAACACCACGGCCTAAAACAAAAGTGAAAAGAAAAGAAAAGAACAAACAAAAAACCAAAAAACGAACAAACAAAAACAAACGAACAAAATAAAAACAAACGGACAAAAAAAACAAAAAACAAAACAAACCAACAAACATACAAACAAAAGAGAGGGATAAAAAAAATAAACAAAGCCCATAGCAGTGTATGACATGGCATGTGTTCTTGCAATGTTCACTCGAAAGGCGATGACCCCCCCCCTCCCCAACTACGCCCCGGCACCGCCCGGACCACAATCTTCAACTCATCTACCAAGACGTAAACAGCCGATATCACCTGACGGTGGCAGGCTGGTACACCTCAATCACACACACAGCCGCGTCACTGTCTGATGCAATTGGTGCTCTCGACCAACGGCAGTCCGTCAAGTGTAACCTGTACCCCTTTTGCGCGCGCGGCTGGCCCCCGGACCGAGTCAATCATTACGGGGGATTCGACTAGGCCAGACGTACGCGAGAAACACGTCAGAGAAGGGCTGAGGTTGAGCGGTTACCTGTCACAGTTGGATTATCGAGACCAGTAAGATGTAGCCTGTGATAGGATGTGAACGCTGGAACGGTTGACGCCCCAGTTAGATTGTCGATGCTAGTAAGATGTAGCCTGTGATAAGATGTGAACGCTGAAACGGCTGGCGTCACAGTTGGATTGTTGAGGCTAGTAAAATGTAGCCTGTGATAAGATGTGAACGCTGGAACGGCTAGCGTCACAGTTGGATTGTTGAGGCTAGTAAGATGTAGCCTGTGATAAGATGTGAACGGTGAAACGACTGGCGTCACAGTTGGATTGTCGATGCTAGTAAGATGTAGCCTGTGATAGGATGGGAACGCTGGAACGGTTGACGCCCCAGTTAAATTGTCGATGCTAGTAAGATGTAGCCTGTGATAGGATGTGAACGCTGGAACGGTTGACGCCCCAGTTAGATTGTCGATGCTAGTAAGATGTAGCCTGTGATAAGATGTGAACGCTGAAACGGCTGGCGTCACAGTTGGATTGTTGAGGCTAGTAAGATGTAGCCTGTGATAAGATGTGAACGCTGGAACGGCTAGCGTCACAGTTGGATTGTTGAGGCTAGTAAGATGTAGCCTGTGATAAGATGTGAACGCTGGAACGGCTGGCGTCACAGTTGGATTGTTGAGGCTAGTAAGATGTAGCTTGTGATAAGATGTGAACGGTGAAACGGCTGGCGTCACAGTTGGATTGTCGATGCTAGTAAGATGTAGCCTGTGATAGGATGGGAACGCTGGAACGGTTGACGCCCCAGTTAAATTGTCGATGCTAGTAAGATGTAGCCTGTGATAGGATGTGAACGCTGGAACGGTTGGCGCCCCAGTAAGATTATCGATGCTAGTAAGATGTAGCCTGTGATAAGATGTGAACGCTGGAACGGCTGGCGTCACAGTTGGATTGTTGAGGCTAGTAAGATGTAGCCTGTGATAAGATGTGAACGCTGGAACGGCTGGCGTCACAGTTGGATTGTTGAGGCTAGTAAGATGTAGCCTGTGATAGGATGGGAACGCTGGAACGGTTGACGCCCCAGTTAAATTGTCGATGCTAGTAAGATGTAGCCTGTGATAGGATGTGAACGCTGGAACGGTTGACGCCCCAGTTAGATTATCGATGCTAGTAAGATGTAGCCTGTGATAAGATGTGAACGCTGGAACGGCTGGCGTCACAGTTGGATTGTTGAGGCTAGTAAGATGTAGCCTGTGATAAGATGTGAACGGTGAAACGGCTAGCGTCACGGTTGAATTGTCGATGCTAGTAAGATGCAGCCTGTGATAGGACGGGAACGCTGGAACGGTTGACGCACCAGTTAAATTGTCGATGCTAGTAAGATGTAGCCTGTGATAGGATGTGAACGCTGGAACGGTTGACACCCCAGTTAGATTGTCGATGCTAGTAAGATGTATCCTGTGATAAGATGTGAACGCTGGAACGGCTGGCGTCACAGTTGGATTGTTGAGGCTAGTAAGATGTAGCCTATGAAAAGATGCGGATGCTGGAACGTGCAGTGTCACTGTTGGATTTGAGAAACTGTTGAACCTGTCGCTGAAGTGTTCACCGTATTGGTTAACTAATCGGCCCTGTCAATACAAGGGAATTCATTTACGGCTGGTGCTTTTGGAGGAGTTGGCGAGTTTGAGAAGCTGCTGAATCTGGAGCCAGTGATCGCGGAGCAAGGAAAATTCTAGACTATCACTGCCAGGCAGACTGAGATTTGCCTACATTGAAAAGCTGGGAGTGGAAAACTAAGGAAGAGCAAACATTGGAAAGATGACGGGAAAATAGCGGAGTGTAAGACTTCCAACAATATTGGGAGATGGGAGTAGGAAGTTATTCCAAGCTGTGTGCCATTTGCCATTGAAATGGGTAAATATTTGGACAAATATTGATGACCTATCTCCAGGTTCCATTGGTGTCTGCATGAGTTTGTGATTACCATAATCTCCCATCATGCAAACTGATTAACAAATGTCCTGTGGATGCTAGTTACATAGTTTCTATCTCAAGCAAGAGTGGAACTTTTCTAGGATGATGGAGGGCTCAGGCACCTTTAAACTCACCTTTATCTAGTGTGTACCCAAAGACCTAATGATTTGGGGAAGAAATGATGTTGGTACCCAAACCAACCCTCAGTTTTATGGGAAGTCCCACCCCTGGCCTCAAGGATTCATTTCATCCTCAATTAAGCTAACATGCAATTGAAACAAGCTTGTTGATTAATAAGTGCTCTGCTTAATTTGGTTGCAACACCATTGTAACTCTGGGTCACAGCATTCAAAATGTGCACAGTCCTGGTACGTGTGATGTTCAACTTTATGTCCAATGTTCAACTCTCGTAATGTTATTGACAGTAATTTGAAGTAAGCAATTCATGGCGGTGTGATAATTGTAAAACATTTTAAAACGACTTGCTATGTTAAAATAGGTGCGTCTGTGTTGAATATAGGTATGCGAACAAGAACATTGAGTACATTGTTTGTGTGAGGGTGATAAAGCAATTCCTATAAATCACCTAAAAAACATTTTTTTTTACCTTTCCTCACACTTAGTCTTTACCGTGATGGTAATGATGATGGCCTACAAGAAATATATTAGTTCAATTAACTGTGGCAAATAGAAAGGACTTCTCACTATTTATTGGGGGACGGGGGGGTGATGTGGAGAGAACTTATCCCTCCCGAAATGTTACCTCCACGGGTGTTGATTTCTACACATTATTGGGAGGAAGAGCAAAATACATGCAGGCAATGGGCAGGCCTAAATGGAGTTGGGAGCGGCATACATAAGGTTCAATGTTAAAAGTTAAAATTACTGAGGGCCAAAGCCAGCACTGATGGGGCACTTGCCAACACAAAAGTATATAAAACAACACCCCTGGTTGCTGAGCTTTAGCATGCGTCTATGGGCGTTGAACTGAGGGAATGGCATGAACAACCCATTTGTCTCCTGTAAATGGCATTTGCCTCATTTTGGAGATATTCCGTCCCTGGCAGATATAAATGCATGCACCAAGATGTCATTCAGGTGTTGCAAAGCTAACTAGCATCTCTAGCTAGTTAGCTAACTAGCTAACTAACAAGATCTCAGGTCATGTTACTTACCTTAACTTTCGGGACAGTCACAATGCGATTTGAAAAAGTGCAGAAATGAAGTTCGATATCTTATCTTTCGAAGCAAAAACACACATCCGTTCGAATTTAGGCATGCATGGCTGTTTTTGCGCTAGTTTATCATTGCCAGACTTGTGCTCGACTCAATTTTTTTAGTCGACTCACATGTGACTAATAGATCCTGAGATCTGATTCGTCTCATGATTCAGAGCGGGTCAAAATTATTTGATTCGACTCAATTGAGATTCAGAGCTCACAAAGCATGATTCGGTGTGCACTGCCCACACATTATATATATATATATATATATATATATATATATATATATATATATATATATATATATATATATATATATATATATATATATATATATATATCTATTTATATATATATATATATATATATATATATATATATATATATATATATATACATATACATTTTTATAAATATGTTGTCTTTACTGTGTTTTTAAACCGTACTTTGTGTCATGGTATACTATTTACAAAGATACATGCTTTATATCATTTGTTCATAACTTGCATTTGAGTCATAAGACTCAAATGACTCATAGTGATTTGAATGATTGACTCATGATTCGACTATTTTTTGTAGAAAGATGTGATTCAACTCACTACTCAAGATATATTTTGGGGAAAGGAGTGGATTCAACTCACGACTCATACAAAAACGATTGATTCATGAGTCGATTCTCGATTCAACTCGAGTCGAGCACAAATCTGATCATTGCCTGTATAAATATGTGTTTAGAACTGTATATTAATAAAATACAAGGCATTTGATGTTCGGGGCACGTGATGTGATGATAATGTTAGTCATCTAATTCGGAGTGTTGTGTTGCACAAGTGTTCTAACTTGTGAGGTCAAGGGTTAAACAAAATGGCAGAAATGTCTCCAAATTGTGGTAGTAGATGATTTATGAGTTCTACCTTACCATGAATTACAAGGAGAGAGAAGCATCCACAATATAGCAATCACATTCCGATAACCGAGAAGCCATTCGCACAACCATATATGGCCTCGCAAAAATAAAAATCTGCGAATGTAGTAAAATATCAGGGAGGGCGCAAACAAGGGGTGGCACCGTATTCGGGTGCACAATGCTCACTGTTCGCTCTCGCTGAACGTGCTGCCTGTAAAGCGAGGAAATTTCTGAGCGTGTTGGACGCAGTCAAGGTGAAAGTAAAGCTATTTTATGAGTCGGACAAGATCAGCCGGATGTATCTCGGCAAGACCGATCATGTCACGGTGCGACAGGTTGTGGAACCAAAAGTAGAGTTCAGAAAAGGCTTGTTTTGGGAAATTTGTGTGAGATATATGATCTATACAAGCAGAACTCTAAAAACCATCGCACCGGCTTCTTAACCTTGGCTGTCCTTCGTCCGAAGCATTGCGTCTTGGCAGGTAGCAGTGGGACGCATTCGGTGTGCATGCGCACTTATCATCAAAACCCAAAACTGCTCATATCCGCTCTCAGCCTTCCAGGTCTCAAATGCCGTGACCTCCTCGATCACGCTGTATGTGGCACGGAAAACCGAAATTGCATGATGCACAACTGTGGGGACTGTCCTGGTGAAGACGCAGTGATTAGCGTTTTGAGGATTATCCTCGCGGACAAATCAGAAAAGAGAGTGAAGGCAATTCAGCCCCAGATGATGACATGGATAATGAGATTAGGTACAAACAGTGGATGAGCACACATCGCTGTACACTCGCAGAAATAGTCAAGACCAAAGAGAAAAACATGCGATATGTGAGCCAGCAAACCGTGAAGCTGACCAGACACCACTTTACGGCTGACAAACAAGGTCAGCACTTTACATACGCAAAAGGTATTGCCAATGAGGGCGAAGTAATTGTCCAGTGCGATTTCACTGAATGTTATGCATTTGTGGTGCAGGATGCAGCTCAAGGCTTCCACTGGGATTCGTCCCAGTGTACCCGTTCGTAGTGTACTGGCGCGAGGATGAGGTACTGTGCCATCAGAGCTACTGTTGTATCTCTGACTGCACAAAACACAGTGCACCATTTGGCACAATGCCACCATTGAATGTTCATTGCACCATGCAATTATCTTTGCTGAGGACAACACAGCTATCTTTCTCAAAATTGAAATTATCATCGGGAAACAATGTGCCGTAAAATATTGTCCCCACTAGTACATGCTCTGGACTCGCATCAATAAAGAGGATTACTGTGTTCTCACCTGAGGCCCTTTCATTTTCGCAGAATGGTGTCAGTTATGATCAGGTCGGCCATGAAATGCACGGACACTTGCGTCTGGGAAATGCCTCGGCATTCACAATATTTTTTTCGGTTACTGTTCTCGCGGGCGCTAAATGATCTACCATGGTCGATGCGCCATAAAATCCTAATCACACACAGGTTACTGTTCCCGCCTGTCACCAAATTTTCATAATTGTACTTCATAAAGATGCAGATCACGTTACAAGGAATCGAGTGACATCTTACGTGAGAAAATCGACCGATGGTGGTGGCGGTGGTGGTGACTTTGCGACACACTCAGCAGCTGATGCCATATGGTGTCGCCTGCCTCTCGCCTTGGCAGGAAGGGCGGGCACAGCATAGGACCGAACCCAGTACCTCTGGCATGCCAGACGCTCAGCTTACCCACGAATTACTAATCTACCCTAAGAGAATATCGACCTGTTAGCTGGCTGGATCTGAGGCGGGGGGGGGGCCGGGGGTGCTATGTGCCCCCGCACTTTTCGTCGCCGGTCGGAAACCTCCCGTAATAAATGCCGCATCTGAAGCTAGCGACAATAAATTACCTACTCGGCAGAGCAAATCCCTTTCAATATTAATGCATAATGCATTGGTATGTGATTGTCTTCATTGTTGACGTCACGATCTGCCGTAGCGGTGCATCGCCAGCGTCGGCCAGGCCAGCCAGCTCCATCACGGCGCGAGCTTCAGATGTGTCACCACGTGCCGTGTACTGCAGCTGCGGCCAGGCCAGCCAGCTCCATCACGGCGCGAGCTTCAGATGTGTCACCACGTGCCGTGTACTGCAGCTGCGGCCAGGCCAGCCAGCTCCATCACGGCGCGAGCTTCAGATGTGTCACCACGTGCCGTGTACTGCAGCTGCGGCATACGGCGCGAGCTTCAGATGTGTCACCACGTGCCGTGTACTGCAGCTGCGGCATACGGCGCGAGCTTCAGATGTGTCACCACGTGCCGTGTACTGCAGCTGCGGCATACGGCGCGAGCTTAGATGTGTCACCACGTGCCGTGTACTGCAGCTGCGGCATACGGCGCGAGCTTAGATGTGTCACCACGTGCCGTGTACTGCAGCTGCGACATACGGCGCGAGCTTCAGATGTGTCACCACGTGCCGTGTACTGCAGCTGCGGCATACGGCGCGAGCTTAGATGTGTCACCACGTGCCGTGTACTGCAGCTGCGGCATACGGCGCGAGCTTAGATGTGTGACCACGTGCCGTGTACTGCAGCTGCGGCATACGGCGCGAGCTTCAGATGTGTCACCACGTGCCGTGTACTGCAGCTGCGGCATACGGCGCGAGCTTCAGATGTGTCACCACGTGCCGTGTACTGCAGCTGCGGCATACGGCGCGAGCTTAGATGTGTCACCACGTGCCGTGTACTGCAGCTGCGACATACGGCGCGAGCTTCAGATGTGTCACCACGTGCCGTGTACTGCAGCTGCGGCATACGGCGCGAGCTTAGATGTGTCACCACGTGCCGTGTACTGCACCTGCGGCATACGGCGCGAGCTTCAGATGTGTCACCACGTGCCGTGTACTGCAGCTGCGGAATACGGCGCGAGCTTCAGATGTGCCACCACATACCGTGTACTGCAGCTGGGGCATACGGCGCGAGCTTATATGTGTCACCACGTGCCGTGTACTGCAGCTGCGGCATACGGCGCGAGCTTAGATGTGTCACCACGTGCCGTGTACTGCAGCTGCGGCATACGGCGCACGCCGTGCCTGCGGCCCGCACAAACGCCACGGCACGCTCTCACCATCGGCATCAAATCCAATCCTCTTCGCCTAGCAAGTGCCGCCTCAGTAGACCCGCCGCAGCGCTGGGTACGGGCTGACCTGACGCTGACTCGGCACCAGATGCAGCGCTGGGTACGGGCTGACCTGACGCTGACTCGGCACCAGACGCAGCGCTGGGTTCGGACTGACCTGACGCCGGCTCGGCACCAGAGCCCGTCGGCCGCAGCGCTGGGTTCGGGCTGACCTGAGGCCCGGCTGCGTCGTCGGCACCAGAGCTCATCGACGCACGCGTGCCAAACCAGGCCGCAAATCGCGTCCAAAAGCACCGGCGGCCGTCGCTTGTCTCCAGCACGGCACCATTTCCGATGAAAACTCTCCCACGAATTTTCTGTCAAAACAGATCTGACTTGGACGTGCCAATGTCGAATTTCTTAAACAGAAGAGCTGATGTGGGCAACAGGCGGGCGACAGTCGGCCATGCCAGCACTGTAAACACTGGCTGCCGGCGGCGTCCACGCGCGCTTGGCAGGCGAGCGTGTGTAGCGAGACGGCGCGCGATTAGCCATGTCCGCACTCTTGTCACCGGTAGCATCTCGAGCAGCGCGCGCAGTGGCGGCGCGCACTAAACAATCGCGATGGCGGCAGAAAGATGGCCTACAGGTGGAGCTAACGAGTGGGCCTCGGCTTGCAGTGCGGCGGAGCGGCGAACCGGCGACAGTGGCGGGAATCAGCTCTAATCTGCCGCCACCAGAGACAAATGATGAGGGGAGCCGACCAACAATGTTAATCCCACGCCGAGATGGCGTCCTGCACTGAAGTAGAGCGAGTGGAATTGCTGGGATTGCATCAAATGACGGTACATAAATATGCATAACTGAAAGAGTATACGCGATGTGATTGAGATATCACCTGGCGTTTCAAAACATTTGAAATCCCTCTAACCCTGCATATTCGCTTGAAGGCGGTGGCTGCATGAACGCTCAAGGCAGTGCACCTGCAGAGGAGCAGCCAGGGGATCTCTGGGGCCCGCCCCTTGGCGAAAAAATACACTGGATGGAAGACGAAATTTGGGGATTTGCACAACCACAAACGATAAAAAAATATGCACTCTTCGCGTGCCGAGTGCGGTCTCCTTGAAGCGACTTTTTGAGTCGGCCTTTCCCCACATCAGAAAATCCTAGCTGTGCCCCTGTGATCGATAGTCATAGTGGTTCGACCAAACGCACTTGTCACACAAGGTTCCATCGCTCGTCTAGCTCCCTCGGCGCCTTATGCTGGCTAGCATCAGCTTCGCAGTCTTTTCTGACAGTGTAGCGTCGAAATCAATCTGAACCGTTTATCTGGCCGGACACTACAGACTGCTAGCGTAGGCGTAGGTGCAGGTGGGAAATGACTAGGAAGACAGGGCGTTGGCTTTTCAGTAACCTTGACCCATAATCCTTGGGTGTTATCCAGTAATCATTAACCTCATGGGCGGTACATGAAACGAATCGACATTAAAAGCAATTTCCCCTCCCCATTCTCGAAAGTTTCCAAGCCCTTGGCTGTCGGTACTGCTAGACCATTCCTGCGGAAGCCGACACCAGCCCGGCACGGCACATCAGTGTCAGTCGGAGCAGCCCTGTGTCAGCCGACACCAGTCCGGCATGGCACCTCAGTGTCAGTCGGAGCAGCCCTGTGTCAGCCGACACCAGCCCGACACGGCACCTCAGTGTCAGTCGGAGCAGCCCTGTGTCAGCCGACACCAGCCCGGCATGGCACCTCAGTGTCAGTCGGAGCAGCCCTGTGTCAGCCGACACCAGCCCGGCATGGCACCTCAGTGTCAGTCGGAACAGCCCTGTGTCAGCCGACACCAGCCCGGCATGGCACCGTGAGTCGCACCTGTGTCCCGACCCCGTGTCAGTCGGAACAGCCCTGTGTCAGCCGACACCAGCCCGGCATGGCGCCTCAGTGTCAGTCGGAGCAGCCCTGTGTCAGCCGACACCAGCCCGGCATGGCGCCTCAGTGTCAGTCGGAGCAGCCCTGTGTCAGCCGACACCAGCCCGGCATGGCGCCTTAGTGTTCAGCTTGGAGCAGCCCTGTGTCAGCCGACACCAGCCCGGCATGGCACCTCAGTGTCAGTCGGAGCAGCCCTGTGTCAGCCGACACCCGCCGTGTCAGTCGGAGCAGTGCCAGTCGGAGCAGCCCTGTGTCAGCCCACACCAGTCCGGCATGGCACCTCAGTGCCAGTCGGAGCAGCCCTGTGTCAGCCGACACCAGCCCGACATGGCACGTCAGTGTCAGTCGGAGCAGCCCTGTGTCAGCCGACACCAGCCGACACGACTGATGACTGCATAATGTCACCACAGCCCCAACTATACACTGTCCTGGCGCCGGCCGAACATCACTCATACGCCACCCATACACCACCCAGACACCACTCAGACACCACCCAGACGCCAACCATACACCACCCAGACACCACCCAGACGCCAACCATACACCACCCAGACACCATCCAGACACCATCCAGACATCGTCCATACACAACCCAGACACCACCCGGCCATCGTCAATACACCACCCGGCACCATCCGGACACCGTCCATATACCACCCAGACACCACCCAGACACCAACCATACACCACCCAAACACCAACCATACATTGCCCAGACACCAACCATGCACCACCCAGACACCAACCATACACCACCCAGGCACAATCAAGACACCATCCAGACACCACCCAGACACCACCCAGACACCACCCAGACACCACCCAGGCACCACTTATACACCACCCGAACACCACCCATACACAACCCATACACCGCCCATACACAGCCCATGCATCTCCCATACATTGCCCATATACTGCCCATACACCACCCGTACACCGCCCACGCACCAGCTACACATCAGCCAAACACCGTCCATACACCACCCAGATACCACCCAGACACCACCCAGGCACCGCCCATACATTGCCCATATCCTGCCCATATACCACTCGGACACCGTCTATACACCACCCATACATCACCCAAACACCGTTCATACACCACCCAGACATCACCCAGACACCGCCCACACACCACCCAAACACCGCCCATACACCACCCAGACACCGTCCATACATCACCCAGACACCACCCAGACACCACCCGGACACCGTCCAGAGCCGCATCTCTAAATAAATAAACATACACACACAAACACAAACACAAACACAAACACAAAACACACACACACACACACACACACACACACAAACACACACACACACACACACACACATAAATATATATATATATATATATATATATATATATATATATATGTCAAGCATTATCTTGGATAGCTGGTCGCTCGGACGGAACAATATGGCCTTTGACTTTGACAGGAATACATGAGTTTATGGGCACCATGTATATCCGCAGTAGTTGATGAGCGCCTAACACGTCCGATGATCAGAAACAAATAATGAGTGAGATTAGGTTCATCATAGTCTGGATGTAGTCAAAAGGACTCCAACGAATATATTACGACGAATGAACAACAATTATCAGGTCAATAGCTGCAACACAATCGATATGCATATCTTTGTCTGCCGGTTTGAGCTGCGTTTGAGCTCCATTATGCGAATAATTGATGGAATATGTCACAGGAAGTGTGCATCATGTCGAATTGTAAGCTGAATAAGCTGAATAGCTGAATAATCTGTATCTCGCCTTCTACCGGGATAGTTCGTTTTGTTCACTTTCCATGCGTGCTGCAGGATGTTTTTTTTTTGTCCAGTATAAAACCGCTGTTGATGTTCATTTTCTGGATCAATGTCCATACAAGCTATACCCTTCCGTTACTCTTTGCTGCCTGCTAGTATGCTTGTTGCTGGTCCGCCACTTTTGCCACCACAGCTTTATGCGTCACGCACAGAGACGGCCGTAAATTGAACAGCGTGTCCGGTGCTTTTTACAGGAGTAAAACAGCTCCGTCCCGTCGTCCCCATCGGCCACCGGGAACTGTGTTATGGAAAATGAATGGACACCAAAGTCTTCCTTTCATAACATAACAATACGCAACATTGCATGTTTCTAGATTCTAATTGCAAACACCAAGAATATTTTGCGTCACTTTCTTAGACTTTCACTTCACACTAAACACATGAATAAATGAGCGGCGTGTTCGGTGCTGTGTGCGTCTCTCCTGAGGCGGCGGCTCGTGGTCACATCGCTGTTGGACCATCGCCGACTGGTGTGTCCCTCAGGAACACCAACAACAAGGCTGACCAATGGTGGCAGGTGTACCGTCCAAACAGCACCACCAACGGCGCCCGCTCGTGGCGGAATGACGTCTAAATAGGCAGGACTACGACAGGGTGGCCGTCTAATCGAGCCACGATTGGGCCTGGCCTTGTCATGATGCCACATAAAACCACAAGCGCAGGAGTATGTCCAGCTATGACATCATGCTCATACAACAGGACAGAGTGAACCGTTTCGGCTGTTAAATCCATCAAACCGGGCATCAAAATACCTTCCATGATTTACCATCAAACTCGAAGCATCGACGGTGTGTGGCCGACCATGGCCGACCACGATCATGGACCATGGCCATGGACCATGACATGGACCATGGCCGACCACGATCAGTCAACCAATCAAGATCACCCGCATCAGTCACACACAATCGTGTGGTCGGATACGAGATGTCCGCCAAAAACGAGCGTGAAGTATGCCGAGTTACGACATCATGTCAACTACCGGAACAGCACATGCACCCAGCTACGACACCACGTCCATAAAAACAGACACATCCAGTGCACCCAGCTACGACACCACGTCCATCAAAGCAGAAACATCACCAATGTGCCGTAGTGACAGCAGGCGACAGAATGTTTGCGCCGGCTGGGGTGTGCGACATTCCCGTGTCACCCAGCCCGCCTCCGTGGCGGCGCCGGAATTCGCGCCACGGAGGCGTGCCACCGCATCTGACAGGGTGACCGACAGGGCTGTCGGGCGGTCAGAATTAGCACGACAGCAGCTCCTACTCTGCCCTCTCCCCTCTCTCTGTATGCTCGGGCACCGATTATGCCCGGCTCCAGAAGGGACACCACGCCGGTCTCTCCGTGTCACGTTTCTGTCCCGTGACAATGGGAGGGTATGTTAGCCTGTGTCACCGCCAGTCGCGCCGGAGAAATGCGGCTCGGCGCGGCTCTGGGCACCACGACGGGACACACGCTCGGCTCGGCGCGGCTCTGGGCACCACGACCGGACACACGTGACGGGACACACGCTCGGCTCGGCGCGGCTCTGGGCACCACGACCGGACACACGTGACGGGACACACGCTCGGCTCGGCGCGGCTCTGGGCACCACGACGGGACACACGCTCGGCTCGGCGCGGCTCTGGGCACCACGACGGGACACACGTGACGGGACACACGCTCGGCTCGGCGCGGCTCCGGGCACCACGACGGGACACACGTGACGGGACACACGCTCGGCTCGGCGCGGCTCTGCAGCACCACGACGGGACACACGCTCGGCTCGGCGCGGCTCCGGGCACCACGACGGGACACACGTGACGGGACACACGCTCGGCTCGGCGCGGCTCTGGGCACCACGACCGGGCACACGTGACGGGACACACGCTCGGCTCGGCGCGGCTCTGGGCACCACGACGGGACACACGCTCGGCTCGGCGCGGCTCCGGGCACCACGACCGGACACACGTGACGGGACACACGTGACGCGACACACGCTCGGCTCGGCGCGGCTCTGGGCACCACGACGGGACACACGCTCGGCTCGGCGCGGCTCCGGGCACCACGACGGGACACACGTGACGGGACACACGCTCGGCTCGGCGCGGCTCCGGGCACCACGACGGGACACACGTGACGGGACACACGCTCGGCTCGGCGCGGCTCTGCAGCACCACGACGGGACACGTTCGGCTCGGCGCAAACGTACAGCCGTGAGCGATTTATCGTCGCCGCAGTTCGGCTCCGCGCATATTTTCCACGCCGCCGAACTGCCACGTAATGAGGCTTTATTGTGAAACGAGCGCGTCGCAGTGCAATCCGACCGCCATACATCAGCCCCTATCCGCATGGGATCGTATAATGCTGTCGCTCCCCGCCGTTTTGTATCTATCTTCCCATCGTCATAATTCACGTCCATTTCGGCCAGCGCGTGTGTGGCCCAAGGCGCGACGCACCTCGGCTCGGCTCGCCGCCGCCATGTCCATAGCGCATGCCGCTGCGCGTGGTCGCCCACACGTGGTCGCCCACACGCGGCCGCCCACACGCCGTTGCACGTGCGGGTGCACCTGTCACTTCACGTGGACGTGCGTACGCCGCGCACCGTAGCCACATCATCAGCGGAGCCGGTTCGGCGCAGGCGACGGCAAAAAATTGGTCGGAAATTAACGGTCAGCTGGCGATGGAATTACAGTTCTCATGAAAGGATGGAGACAAGAAAAAACTTCTGGCTCGCTGCAGCGCCGCTGCAGACTGGAGCACCTCGGGCCCAGCCCCCACCCCTCCCCACTGCCCCCTCGCCGGAGCAGCGCTGCTGACTCAGCACAGCCAGTCAGCCCGATCGGCAACGTTCGGCCGTCTCCCCGTATGCGCGCACCCCTGCCACGAATAATCAGATGATGTGGGGAGCCGAGACCCCGGCCGCTATGCCAGCGATCCCAGCACTAACGACAACGTGGCCCGTCCCTCCGCGTAGCCTCTCACCGCCATCCGGGATGTTTTGCGGCCGACACGTGGAGGCGCGCGCGCACTGCAGATTACAGTGGGACCGTGCTGCCGGAGATGAGGACAGGGATCGGGAGATGGTACAGAGGCGGCGGCACGGTGGACAGAGGGGTGGGCGTGGAGCGTGTTGTGGCCTGGCGGCCGGGTCCGACCACATCCGTCCGGGAACGCCCGCTTCGGAACGCCAATCACCTCAATTATCCGCATACTTGTCGGAGGAGAACAACAGGTTGGCGGCACCCAGCCCGACCGTGCCCAGCGGCTCCGTGACAAACGTGTGTCCTCACCACCCAGCCAGCCCAGACGTGTGTCCTCACCACCCAGCTCAGACGTGTGTCCTCACCACCCAGCCCAAACGTGTGTCCCCACGACCCACCCAGCTCAGACGTGTGTCCTCATCACCCACCCAGCTCAGACGTGTGTCCTCACCACGCAGCTAGTCCAGAAGTGTGTCCTCACCACCCAGCCAGCATAGACGTGTGTTCTCACCACCCAGCCAGCCCAGACGTGTATCCTCACCACCCAGCCAGACCATACGTGTGTCCTCACCACGCAGCTAGTCCAGAAGTGTGTCCTCACCACCCAGCCAGCCCAAACGTGTGTCCCCACGACCCACCCAGCTCAGACGTGTATCCTCACCACCCACCCAGCTCAGACGTGTGTCCTCACCACCCACCCAGCTCAGGCGCGTGTTCTCACCATCCAGCCAGCCCAGACGTGTGCCCTCACCACCCAGCCAGCACAGACGTGTATCCTCACCACCCAGCCAGACCAGACGTGCGTCCTCACCACGCAGCTAGTCCAGAAGTGTATCCTCACCACCCAGCTAGCCCAAACGTGTGTCCCTACGACCCACCCAGCTCAGACGCGTGCTCTTACCATCCAGCCAGCCCAGACGCAGCTGAAATCACCTACCTGCTTATTTCTAGACCAGCACGCAGCATCACTCTGGGAGCTGTCCTAACCACCCAGCCAGCCGAGACGCAGCTATCACCTACCCACTTATATGTAGACCGGCACGCAGCATCACCCGGGGAACTGTCCTCACCGGCGCACACTCTTCCCACAGTATAAAACACCGGACCTTCTCACGATACAATTACTGCCACTTCTCATATTGGTAAGGCTCACTTAACACAGCGAAACAACACTCCAAATCTGTGATCTGGACCGAATGCCATAGGAAGGCCGCTAGGAAATCATTGGCGCGGTGGCAGAACAGCAGCAGCAGCAGCAGCAGCAGGCAAAGGCAGGCAGGCAGGCAGACCGGCTGGCTGGCTGGCTGTGGGCACGCCAGGGCACCGTTCCCACGACTAGCTCAAAATTGGCGGCCAGGAGAAGGATTGTGGCTGAGCACGCGCTTATGACCGAGGCTAGGTATCGATCCTGGCGGCGGAAGGAGCGCCGTCGTCGGGCCACTTGTGCCCAGCGGGCCGGGCGAGAGGCGTTCCGCTCTGTCGGAGTGTGGCCGCAGGCGATCCCCGGTACCTCGCCGAACGGTCTCAGGCTGAAGATAGCCGCTTCTGACGCATCGCATCCTGATCAGGCATTCGATACAGAGGCCAGCTCAGCCTGTCCCGGAGCAGCGGAGCAGCCACCTCATTGATTTCGGGGGGATGGTGGGGCGAACCTGGTCGCTTCTAAGATACGTTTCTGAATTCGTCTGTTGGATCTGAGTTCTTTTTCCTAGAAGCTGGGTTCAACGATATTGTTTGTCGCTCAATTGTGTATTGTTTAAAGCTGGGTACGCCCTCTATTTCGAAAACTAGAACACACCTGTGTGACCTCCATACTGCTCAGCTGAGGCCCCAACCGGTTCCCGAATTAACTCCAGCAACCATTCCAGGAATCCGGGGTGCTGTATGCAGGCTGCTCCAGTAGATGCACGTGTACGTCGTCTGGTGGAAGGGAAATGCACCAAATGTGCTATACGACATATTCTCTCAACACTTCGATCATGTTCTTGAATGCTCGTCACCACTCGCTAAAACGCGGAATCTGTCCCACTGAGGCTTATCGTCTCCTCGTCAACTTCCGAAGGCGAACATATACTAATTGATGTATTCGAAGGCTCGGCCCACACACCAAGCTTGCTAACGGTCCATGTACCACCTGAGCCTGGTCTGAGGTGTGTCCAGACTGACTCGGCGGCTCTGACGGCCCATGTACCACCTGAGCCTGGTCTGAGGTGTGTCCAGACTGACTCGGCGGCTCTGACGGCCCATGTACCACCTGAGCCTGGTCTGAGGTGTGTCCAGACTGACTCGGCGGCTCTGACGGCCCATGTAC
This sequence comes from Ashinkailepas kermadecensis, assembly GCA_034440615.1. Lineage (NCBI taxonomy): Eukaryota > Metazoa > Arthropoda > Thecostraca > Neolepadidae > Ashinkailepas > Ashinkailepas kermadecensis. The sequence continues at coordinate 78,330 of JAOTOM010003434.1, forward strand.
CACCTGAGCCTGGTCTGAGGTGTGTCCAGACTGACACGTCGGCCCTCACGGGCAGCACAAGCTTGTGCTATCGTGGAGTTTGCTTAATTAGCAGTCTGGGTACTACTGACTTATGCGCAGTGCACTTCAAGCCGAGGCTGAAACGAATATTGCCGATTACATGGTCACCACCACCCTGAATCGCAGTGTAGTGTCACTGTCACTTCCACTTGTACTTCTGTGGTGGCTGTATGCTAGCATATCTGTCTATCTTTTAAAACAAATCTGTGTATTGATGTACTTGTCCGTTTGCACCGTGTTCATATATTAATGCCCGTTGTTTAAAATACCTATAGTTTATATGGCAATACGCTTTAGCTGCGCATGCATTGACACGTCGAAATGAAAAGCCACGCATGTGCATTGACGCTCAATACATCTGAATCTGAATCTGAATCTGAATCTGAACGTGAGGTTTGGACAGCGGCAGCCGGCCGGCACCGTCCACTAATTAAGCTGTGTTCAGGCGTCGGCGGTGACACGAGGAATGTTCCCAGCACCCCATCCCCCCCCCCGTCCCGCTCGCGCAGGCTCGCCAGCCGGCCCACGCGATGTTATCAGCCCGAAACCCAACCCAACCTGGACTGACCTAACCAGCCCGGACCCAGTTGTGCCACAAGTTCGTCATCGGCTACGGCGCCGGCGGCGGCGGCTGAGACGGCTGCCTGAAAAATGACTGGCACACCAATTGACTTGTTCTCATTAATCGTCGCGATTTGCATTTTCCAATCGCATCTGGACACCTGCTTGAGTGAGAAGAACGCGCTGTGATCGGTGAGAGGGGCGGGTGGGTGGCTGCAGTGGGCGGTAACGAGGCGGTCTGTTAGCCGTGTGGTCTTCCGGCACAGGAGTGCATCAGGAATCGGCGTGCTGCCTAATGTGGCGGCGTGGTGGCACACATGAAAAGGGAGGGGGGTAAAGCAGGTGACGAGAAGCGCTCGTTACCACTTCCAGAGACCGCCCGCCAGCATCAGCCGGCCCAGATCGCGGCTTCCGGAGACCGTACACCAGCACCGGCGGGCCCAGATCGCGGCTTCCGGAGACCGTACACCAGCACCGGCGGGCCCAGATCGCGGCTTCCGGAGACCGCCCACCAGCACCAGCGGGCCCAGATCGCGGCTTCCAGAGACCGTACACCAGCACCGGCGGGCCCAGATCGCGGCTTCCAGAGACCGCCCACCAGCACCAGCGGGCCCAGATCGCAGCTTCCCGGCGGTACTGACCGCAGTGCAAGTCCGCACGCTCATCTTGGGCGAACAAAGGCGACTGTTCAGATAGTGCAGCAATGAGTGGAGTCCAATTTTCCTTCCTCAGTCGTATTTCGGTGTTGCGACAGTTACACTGGCATCAGCGATGGTTTGATGGCTGGTTGTTCGTTCGAGTGTATTCGCTAGATGTTGCCGCTGGCGACGACTAATTACAGTACTCATCGGGCCTCTGATTGGTCGCTATCAGCCAACGGCCACTTAGTTGACAGCGGTATCTGCCATCACCGGTCATGGAACGTTTACGGATACCACCGGTACAATGCTCTGAAGCTAAATGAGGACGGTGACAAACAGGCCATGCCTTTTACGGGGCAATTAAACGACTTAATTGCGGTCAATTTGTAAGGAAGCGTTGATATATGTCTTTCAGGTAGAGCTCCCTGGGCTTACAATTACAGGACACCTTTTACATTGCTGGCGGCTTAATGACACAATTTAGCCTGATTTTTGTCTTGGTTAAAATCATCGAATACAGAGAAACGGAGATCAGTTTCATTTTCAAGAACTATTTATATAAAGTTGCACTATAGCACTATAACTGTACAGTTTAAAGCAGAGTCCATTACCGCAAACACGAGCTCATTTCTTTACAAATGATGATGCCGGACAATTTATAAGAACCGATTGAAGTTTTTGACGTAAAAAGTATTCATCGCCTTTTGTTTTTAACACTCGCACCCCCATGACATGCGCATTAGCCGACGGCGTCACTTTGACCGCCCACGACGTCTTGCCACAACCCTGAGGCGGCACCTGCATTTGATGTCAGAACAGACGGAAAGACTCTGTAGACGAAGCTGCATGTGAAGCTATTTTCACATTAATCATGCGAAAATAGCTTCGAGGTGGTGCTGGGGCTTCGGAGATTCTTATCATCGACCACTTCACTTACCACAATATAGCACCAAGGCTAGCTGCCCGTATAACGTGAATAATATGCAATACAAATGTATCTACTTGATTATATGTGCACTCTGGACGGGTAGAATAGTCAGACCAAAGAAAAGACATCAGCATCACCAGCACCCAGCTTTTGCTGAATCTGGTTTTCAAGAATTGTGCCCAAGTGTACTGCACGCGGCCTTCACAAAAATAATAATTAAGCCTAAGCGCTCTGCTTCTGTCCTGATCTGTCGCTCTGCTTCTGTCCTGATCTGTCGCTCTGCTTCTGTCCTGATCTGTCGCTCTGCTTCTGTCCTGATCTGTCGCTCTGCTTCTGTCCTGATCTATCGCTCTGCTTCTGTCCTGATCTGTCGCTCTGCTTCTGTGCTGATCTGTCGCTCTGCTTCTGTCCTGATCTGTCGCTCTGCTTCTGTCCTGATCTGTCGCTCTGCTTCTGTCCTGATCTATCGCTCTGCTTCTGTCCTGATCTGTCGCTCTGCTTCTGTCCTGATCTGTCGCTCTGCTTCTGTCCTGATCTGGGGTGGCGCGTGTGGCAGCTGCCAGGAGTTAATATTAAACCCAAACGGTCGATGTGTGCCAGCCCCCATCAACATAACTGCTCTGCGTGCACCAGTAGGCTGGCGCGGGTCCCAGCTAGTATCTGTCGTCCAATCATTATCTATAATGGCCGTACATTTCAACGCCACGATATACTTCGCATCAGCTGTGAGAGCAGGCAGCAGATGTGAGCAATGCCGCAGTCAAGCAGATCGCGCTTTCGACACCACAACCAAGGGCGTCACCACCGGGGGGGCAGCGGGGAAATCGCATCCCTTCCGTGAGATTGGGGGGGGCACCGCCCCCCTGACATTTGAGGAGGCCCCTATCCGGAAATGCACAGCAAAAATGGTGAGCAAGGTGGCCGACGGGACAGAAGATTATGCTGTCCAGGAGGCCCCAAGACTGACGAGGCCCCCAGGAAATACAATCAGGTCTCTATAAGAGACGTAGAACAGAGATTAGGAGGCCCCCCAGGACGAAAAGGAGGGCCCATGACGAAAAGGAGGCCCCCATGACGAAAAGGAGGCCACAAAACGTAGAACAGGGGTTGGGAGGAGGCCCCCAGGACGAAAAGGGGCCCCCAGGATGAAAAGGAGGCCCCCAGGACGTAGAACAGAGATTGGGAGGAGGCCCCCAGAACGAAAAGGAGGCCCCCAGGACGAAAAGGATGCACCCAAGGACGAAAAGGAGGCCCCCAAGGCGTAGAAAAGAAATTGGGAGAAGGCCCCCAGGACGAAAAGGAGGCCCCCCAGGACGAAAAGGAGGCCCCCAGGACGAAAAGGAGGCCCCAGGACGAAAAGGATGCCCTCAGGATGGAACGGATGCCACCGAGACGGGCAAGAAGCAACCCAGGTTAGACGAAAAGGCTTCCGATGGGTGGCAGGATATTCTTAATTTGGAAAACGAGGCCCTCAAGACGGAAGAGGATGCCCCTGCAATATAAAATTAAGACATGATAGGGAAGATTTATCCGGACGCAAGAGGGGCCCCAAGACGGGTAAGAAGGTCTCCGCAGGAATGAGAGAAGGCGACCGAGACCAGCCAGACGAGGCCCATATTTTGGAAAAGGAGGACCCTAGAAGAGAAAATCTAGGACTAGGACGCAAAAGCACCATGCTGAGAGGATAATGAGGCTCCAAACACAGATGAGGAGGCCCCCATGACGTGAGGGGGCCCCTAATTTGAAAAAGAGTCACCTAGGAGAGGGTAGGAGTACCCAGAAATCAAGAGAGTGTCAAAAATGGCACGGAGGCAACCAGGATTGCAAAGGATGCCCCAATACCGGAAAGGAGGTCGCAGAATATGAGAGGAGGCCATAAGACGGAAAAGGAAGCAGTGGATATGAGGTGAGGTTTCGGAGACGCAAAAGCAGGCACCAAACGGGTGAGGTTCCACCGAAATAGAAAAGGATGATCCAGAGACGTGGCAGGAGGCACCTAATTCGGAAGAGAACGACATAAGATGGGAAATGAGACCCCATGATGAACGAGGAGGCCCCTAAAATAGGAGAGAAAGGCCATTGGAGAAGAGAGATGGCTCCCAGGCGGAAAAGAAGGCTCGAAGACGGCTAAGAAGGTCCCCGGGAAATAACAAGGCAACTAAGATAGGAAAGGTTGCCAGTAATTTGTCAAAGGAGGCGCCTGGGAGAGAAGAGGAGTCCACCAGGAGATAAAGAGACCACCCCTAAGATGGGTAAAGATCGAATCCACACGCAGAGCAGGAGGCCCCCAAGACGTGAGAGGAGGCCCCTAATTTGAAAAAGAAGGCTTCTTGAAGAGAGATGAGGCCCCTGCCGGACTCGAGAGGAGTCCATCAAGAAGGAGTAGGTTTCCAAGACCAAATGAGGCCCCGAAGACCGGAAAGAGATCCCAGGAAATGAGAGGAGCCCTTAAGATGGGAGCGGTAGCAGGTATGGAAGGAGGTGAGGTTTCCAAAATTGAAGATCCCCTCAAGACGGGTAAGGCTTTGCCAGGATAAAAGAGGAGGCCCACGAGGTGTGGCAGGAGGCCCGTAATTTGGCAGAGAATGCCCCTCGAAGATGAGAGAAATCCCCATGCCATGTTAAAGGGGCCCCAGAATGCAAGAGGAGGCCCTCCAAGACGGGAGAGGAAGACCATTGGAGGAGGGTAGGACACACAAGGAGACATCGAAAACCGGTAAAAAGGCTCTTTGGAAATGAAACGAGACCCTTAAGACACGACAGGAGACCTATAATTTGCAAGAAGAAACCCCTAAGAAATAGTAGGAGCCGTGTCGGGGTACTTTAAAATCACGATGTGGGCCCCAAAAGATCCGGCCGGGGCCCCCGCAAATTACGCTGAGCCTGGGGTACCAAAAATTCACGCCTGGACCACGCAAATCATGCCAGGGGCACGACAGGTCGTACCGTGCCCCAACAGTCTCATTGGGACCAAAACAAATGAAGCCGGGGAAACGAAAAACAATCCGGACATGGATAATCACTCTGGGGGCAAAACAATGACGCCAAAAGCCCCCAAAACGCATTGGACCCCCCAAAAGTGTCGAGGCCGTTATAGCTCGCGCTAGGGATCCAAGAAAGTGACGTCGGGGCCCAAAAGATCACATTGGACTAAAAAAGTCGCGTCGCAGCCCTTGAAAATCGCACTGTAGGCCCAGAAGGTCGCGTCGGGGCTCCAAAAGTTGCAGCTGCTCCCAAAATAAATCCTTAACCGGAATGTCACTCTGGGAAAAAAAACTCCTTCAGTGGCCGCAGTGCTATATCAAAGGGGAAAATGCCCCCTCCATCCTGAGAGGGATAAGCTCCCAAGAATCGTGCCGGGGCCTCAAAAATCGCGCTGGGGCCACCAAAATTCGCGTCGGTCCACCAGAATTCGCGTATGGGTCTCCAAATGAATACGGCGAGCCCCGGAAAACTCGCCCCGAGGCCCGAAAAATTGCAACAGAAACCGCCAAAATCGCGTTGGGGCCACAGCTAAATACAACGCGCCCCACAAACTCGAATCGGGCCCCCCAAATATCGCGCTCGGGACCCACAATTCCCATCGGTAGTTCCGTCGAGGCTCCCAAAAATTGGAGTATAGGGCCACAGGTAAGCACAGAGTGACCACAAACACCGGATCGGTATCCGAAAAAATCAAGCTGGAGCCCTCCAAAATAAGGAGGGATTCCAACAACTAAATGCCCAGGTAAAAAATGGCTCTGGAGCACCGAACAGATTATCAGATGCCTTCACAAATTGCGTACGGCACCGACAAACATACCGGATCTCGAACAATCAAGGTGGGATTAAAAAAAGATGGTGCCAGGGGCTCGAGAAATCAGGCCGGCATTCGGACATTTAAAAAAAATCAGAAAAGATTCACAAAAATCGTATTGAGCCCAGAAAACTGGGGTTGGGTCTCCGGAACCACGCGCCTGGACGCGATAAGTCGCTCTGGGACCTAGAAACATCGTACCGAAGCCCCAAAATTGTACTGGGGCCCCACAAGTGTGCGTCAGAAGCCCAAAATAAACATATCGGGACCCTAAGAGCACAACGGGGGCCGAAAATATAACTGGCCCTCCAAAGCGCACAGAGTCTCACAAAAAGCGACAGGGCCTTAACACATGCGTTGCAGCCATAAATAAACATACCGGGAGGTCTAAAAAATACACCGGAAGCTCCCAATGCACACAGGGGTCATGATAACGCACAAGAGCCTGAAAAAGTGGCTGGGGCCGCAAAAGGCAACATGGTTCCAAAACAAACAAAAAGACCGGGCGCTAAATAAACACATCGGGATCTTCAAAAACACCCTGACACGTCAAAAAAGAAATCCTCGGTGCACAAAAATGCGACAAACCCTAAAACGAGCAGGGGGTCCGAAAATGATTTCGGCCCCTAACACAAATTGATTGGAGCCATAATACACAATCATAGACCAAGGAAGACGCAAGGGGTCCAAAAAAGAACGCTGAGACAGGGCCTCGGTTCGGAAGCCAATCTGGGAGGATAGCAGCAAAGATATGAAGTGCATCAAAGCTCAGCGGAATCCACATTTCATAACTACCATGAAATGTGGGAAGTAGGAAACTAATGATCGAATTTAAGTTTTTTTTTTTCGAATTTAAGAATTTCGAAGTTTTTTTTGTTGCTTTTTGATGTCGCATGACGTCCCTCGGGCGCCACACAAATTCCCAGGCATTCCACATACTACGTCATTATGACGTCACACGTCAGCCCACGTCCCAGACATTCCACATACTACGTCATTATGACATCACACGTCATCCCACATCCCAGGCATTCCACATACTACGTCATTGTGACATCACACGTCAGCCCACATCCCAGGCATTCCACATACTACGCCATTATGACATCACACATCAGCCCACATCCCAGGCATTCCACATACCACGTCATGATGACATCACACTTCAGCCCACGTCCCAGGCATTCCACATACTACGTCATGATGACATCACACGTCAGCCCACGTCCCATCGAATTCGGCCGACATCCCATCGTATTCGCCTCACATCAGATGAAATTCAGCACACTTCGTCTGACAGCCGCCCCATGTGTCAGATCACACACTGTCCCACAACCAACCGGCAGACGGCATCTCTTTGGTACGCCTGTGTATCCAATATCGTCCCGCCGCTATCCCACAGCTGTCCCACTGCCGTCCCACAGTAGTCCCTCTGTCGTCCCGGGAGGTTCCGCTGGTGGTACACGGCTGTTCCGCTGCTGCCCATCACTGTCCCACCTGTCATCACACATCTGTCCCACATCTGTCCCACTGCTGCCAATCACTGCCCCACCTGTCATCGCACATCTGTCCCACATCTGTCCCACTGCTGCCCATCACTGTCCCACCTGTCATCACACATCTGTCTCACTGCTGCCCATCACTGTCCCACCTGTCATCACACATCTGTCCCACATCTGTCCCACTGCTGCCAATCACTGCCCCACCTGTCATCGCACATCTGTCCCACATCTGTCCCACTGCTGCCCATCACTGTCCCACCTGTCATCACACATCTGTCCCACTGCTGCCCATCACTGCCCCACCTGTCATCACACATCTGTCCCACATCTGTCCCACTGCTGCCGATCACTGTCCCACCTGTCATCACACATCTGTCCCACATCTGTCCCACTGCTGCCCATCACTGTCCCACCTGTCATCACACATCTGTCTCACTGCTGCCCATCACTGTCCCACCTGTCATCGCACATCTGTCCCACATATGTCTCACTGCTGCCGATCACTGTCCCACCTGTCATCACACATCTGTCCCACATCTGTCCCACTGCTGCCCATCACTGTCCCACCTGTCATCACACATCTGTCTCACTGCTGCCCATCACTGTCCCACCTGTCATCACACATCTGTCCCACATCTGTCCCACTGCTGCCAATCACTGCCCCACCTGTCATCGCACATCTGTCCCACATATGTCTCACTGCTGCCGATCACTGTCCCACCTGTCATCACACATCTGTCCCACATCTGTCCCACTGCTGCCCATCACTGTCCCACCTGTCATCACACATCTGTCCCACTGCTGCCGATCACTGTCCCACCTGTCATCGCACATCTGTCCCACATCTGTCCCACTGCTGCCCATCACTGTCCCACCTGTCATCACAATCTGTCCCACATCTGTCCCACTGCTGCCCATCACTGTCCCACCTGTCATCACACATCTGTCCCACTGCTGCTAATCACTGCCCCACCTGTCATCGCACATCTGTCCCACATCTGTCCCACTGCTGCCCATCACTGTCCCACCTGTCATCACAATCTGTCCCACATCTGTCCCACTGCTGCCCATCACTGCCCCACCTGTCATTACACATCTGTCCCATTAGCGTGTCGCAGCAGCTACCCAGCTGCTCCCCACGGCTGTCCCTCTGCCGTTCCACAGACAGACCTCTGATGCCCCACGGCTTTCCCGTGGCAATCCCACTGCTGCCATCGCTGTTCAGAAATTATTCCACAGCTGGTGTGCTCCAGGATAGATCTACCAAACATTTTCCAATGTTACAGCCACTAAATTTGTATTTGGACGACAATTTGTGTCCATGGTAGTCTTATTCGCTGAACACACCCGAACACGTTTTATCCCGATCCGACCAACGGTTTCTGAGCTACAGCCTCTAGCAGTATATTGAGGTAATATATCAAGGGTATCTTTGGAGATAGATATCTCATCGGTAATGAAGAGGAAGTGTGACATATTATGCATCTTTGAGAAGAAGAATGATGAAAGAAAACATGTCCGTGATAAAATATCAAAATTTCTTACGTTTGACCTGGCGACCCCATGACCTCGTGACCTTCTGGTGACCCATAGCCCATTTCAATTTATAAATTTGGCGACAGGAATACAAACGGGCATGATTTGGCTGTCAGAAAAAAATGTAAAAAATGCGCTTTGTTTCTAAATATACCATATAGGCGTCCGTTCTTCATGGCTTTTTGCGATTTTGCGATTTTCGGAACGGACGGTTTCGAGTTAGTTTTCTCCCATTGGATAGCTACGGGCGATCGAACAATGAAATAAAAACAGGTGATTTAAAAACGTTCACTTAACGAAAAATATTTCAAAAACTAAAAATATTTAAAACTTGTCGATGTAAGTCTTATAGTTTGCCTTAACAAACTTCACAAAGTTCAAGGTTACCATTACCGATAGGTCATCCATATACTTATCTACGTATGACGACGTAATATTACTCCGGAAGATCTGGTGGTCTGGTGATCGAAAAATCTGACGATGTTCAACCTTGCTGGCCTCACAATAAAAAGTACACTTATGCCTTCATTCTACATGTAGGCATCACTTACATGGACGTACAATGGAATCCCTCTCGTAATGCAAACACACGCGTCACAGCCAGACGCAATGGGCCCACCGGCCTCTGTTTACCCACACACACTGCCACACCACAGCCAAACGCAATGGGCCCACCGGCCTCTGTTTACCCACACACACTGCCACAACGCAGCCAAACGCAATGGGCCCACCGGCCTCTGTTTACCCACACACACTGCCACACCACAGCCAGACGCAACGGGCCCACCGGCCTCTGTTTACCCACACACACTGCCACACCACAGCCAGACGCAACGGGCCCACCGGCCTCTGTTTACCCACACACACTGCCACACCACAGCCAGACGCAACGGGCCCACCGGCCTCTGTTTACCCACACACACTGCCACACCACAGCCAAACGCAATGGGCCCACCGGCCTCTGTTTACCCACACACACTGCCACACCACAGCCAAACGCAATGGGCCCACCGGCCTCTGTTTACCCACATACGCTGCCACACTACAGCCTGACGCAATGCTGGCCGACGCCCGATAATCATTTCTGCAGAGATATAGAGATATTTCTGCGCGCATGGGACCAATCACTGAGCGCGCTCTTGAGGGCTGATCTTGGCAGCCGCGCTGCCCGCTGACACCGGCTCTCGACGGGCGGCCAGTGCGCCGAGTGCGGGTCCGGCACCTTCGGCACCTTCGGCACCACGTGTCGGCGCCTCACTCAGCGCACCCGTCTGAGGTGGCAGGATTGATGATGGGATACGGCGCCGGGCCGGCCGGTCTGAGGAACTGAGGAACTGAGGAACTGAGGAAATGCCGGGGGCGCCGAGCCGGCCGGTCTGAGGAACTGAGGAAATGCCGGGGGCGCCGGGCCGGCCGGTCTGAGGAACTGAGGAAATGCTGGGGGCGCCGGGTCGGCCGGTCTGAGGAACTGAGGAAATGCCGGGGGCGCCGGGCCGGCCGGTCGTGAGGAACTGAGGAAATGCCGGGGGCGCCGGGCCGGTCGGTCTGAGGAACTGAGGAAATGCCGGGGGCGCCGGGTCGGTCGGTCTGAGGAACTGAGGAAATGCCGGGGGCGCCGGGCCGGCCGGTCTGAGGAACTGAGGAAATGCCGGGGGCGCCGGGTCGGCCGGTCTGAGGAACTGAGGAAATGCCGGGGGCGCCGGGTCGGTCGGTCTGAGGAACTGAGGAAATGCCGGGGGCGCCGGGTCGGCCGGCGTGAGGAACTGAGGAAATGCCGGGGGCGCCGGGTCGGCAGGTCTGAGGAACTGAGGAAATGCTGGGGGCGCCGGGTCGGTCGATCTGCGGAACTGAGGAAATGCTGGGGGCGCCGGGCCGGCCGGTCTGAGGAACTGAGGAAATGCCGGGGGCGCCGAGCCGGCCGGTCTGAGGAACTGAGGAACTGCCGGGGGCGCCGGGCCGGCCGGTCTGAGGAACTGAGGAAATGCTGGGGGCGCCGGGTCGGCCGGTCTGAGGAACTGAGGAAATGCCGGGGGCGCCGGGGCCGGGCCGGCCGGTCTGAGGAACTGAGGAAATGCTGGGGGCGCCGGGGGTCGCTGTGCCGGGGCCGGGTGAGGAACTGAGGAAATGCCGGGGGCGCCGGGTCCGTCGGTCGGAGGAACTGAGGAAATGCCGGGGGCGCCGGGTCCGTCGGTCGGAGGAACTGAGGAAATGCCGGGGGCGCCGGGCCGGCCGGTCTGAGGAACTGAGGAAATGCCGGGGGCGCCGGGTCGGTCGGTCTGAGGAACTGAGGAAATGCCGGGGGCGCCGGGCCGGCCGGTCTGAGGAACTGAGGAAATGCTGGGGGCGCCGGGTCGGCCGGTCTGAGGAACTGAGGAAATGCTGGGGGCGCCGGGTCGGCCGGCGTGAGGAACTGAGGAAATGCTGGGGGCGCCGGGTCGGTCGGTCTGAGGAACTGAGGAAATGCCGGGGGCGCCGGGTCGGCCGGCGTGAGGAACTGAGGAAATGCTGGGGGCGCCGGGTCGGCCGGTCTGAGGAACTGAGGAAATGCTGGGGGCGCCGGGCCGGCCGGTCTGAGGAACTGAGGAAATGCCGGGGGCGCCGGGCCGGCCGGTCTGAGGAACTGAGGAAATGCCGGGGGCGCCGGGCCGGCCGGTCTGAGGAACTGAGGAAATGCCGGGGGCGCCGGGTCGGCCGGCGTGAGGAACTGAGGAAATGCCGGGGGCGCCGGGTCGGTCGGTCTGAGGAACTGAGGAAATGCCGGGGGCGCCGGGCCGGCCGGTCTGAGGAACTGAGGAAATGCTGGGGGCGCCGGGTCGGCCGGTCTGAGGAACTGAGGAAATGCTGGGGGCGCCGGGTCGGCCGGCGTGAGGAACTGAGGAAATGCCGGGGGCGCCGGGTCGGCCGGCGTGAGGAACTGAGGAAATGCCGGGGGCGCCGGGCCGGCCGGTCTGAGGAACTGAGGAAATGCCGGGGGCGCCGGGTCGGCCGGCGTGAGGAACTGAGGAAATGCTGGGGGCGCCGGGTCGGCCGGTCTGAGGAACTGAGGAAATGCTTGGGGCGCCGGGCCGGCCGGTCTGAGGAACTGAGGAAATGCCGGGGGCGCCGGGCCGGCCGGTCTGAGGAACTGAGGAAATGCCGGGGGCGGCCGGGCCGGCCGGTCTGGGGAACTGAGGAAATGCCGGGGCCGCGGGGCGGCGGCGTGAGGAACTGAGGAAATGCTGGGGACGCCGGGTCGGCCGGTCTGAGGAACTGAGGAAATGCTGGGGGCGCCGGGCCGGCCGGTCTGAGGAACTGAGGAAATGCCGGGGGCGCCGGGCCGGCCGGTCTGAGGAACTGAGGAAATGCCGGGGGCGCCGGGTCGGCCGGCGTGAGGAACTGAGGAAATGCTGGGGGCGCCGGGTCGGCCGGTCTGAGGAACTGAGGAAATGCTGGGGGCGCCGGGTCGGTCGGTCGGAGGAACTGAGGAAATGCTGGGGGCGCCGGGTCCGTCGGTCGGAGGAACTGAGGAAATGCTGGGGGCGCCGGGCCGGCCGGTCTGAGGAACTGAGGAAATGCCGGGGGCGCCGAGCCGGCCCGTCTGAGGAACTGAGGAAATGCTGGGGGCGCCGAGCCGGCCCGTCTGAGGAACTGAGGAAATGCTGGGGGCGCCGGGTCGGTCGATCTGCGGAACTGGTGGCATGCTGAGTGCGCCGGGCCCATCGCCCCACTTCCCCTTTGGATCGTAAGTGGAAACTGCGACAAGACACCAGCGGCAAGATCATGCTTGATGTGTAGTGCACCATGTGCCCCCTGGTACACTTACCGTGACCACCAACAGTCGGCTATTTCTCCTTTTGACACATGTCACTTCTATCCTCAACACGTGGCTCCCTGAGCCGCAGCCAGCACTGGCTGCTGACGTTTGCAGGAAGCGGCACGCCCAGAACGCGCCATTGACATGTGGAGATCGGACTGGTGCAGAATACATCCGGCCCATCGGTGTCGATCACCCCCTCCCCCTCCCCCTGAAGCAGACGTCCGATTCAGGTGACGACACCAGTTTCACATTAGAAAGCCGTACCGGCGGCCGCTTCAAAGACGAATCGGTGAGATCAGTGCTGCTGCTTGGCAGCACTCCCACAAACCGCCGCCGCCACCGCCACCGCCACCGCCACCGCCACCGCCACCGCCACCGCCACCGCCACCGCCACCGCCACCGCCACCGCCACCGCCACCGCCACCGCCACCGCCACCGCCACCGCCACCGCCACCGCCACCGCCACCGCCACCGCCACCGCCACCGCCACCGCCACCGCCACCGCCACCGCCACCGCCACCGCCACCGCCACCGCCACCGCCACCGCCACCGCCACCGCCACCGCCACCGCCACCGCCACCGCCACCGCCACCGCCACCGCCACCGCCACCGCCACCGCCACCGCCACCGCCACCGCCACCGCCACCGCCGCCACCGCCACCGCCACCGCCACCGCCACCGCCACCGCCACCGCCACCGCCACCGCCACCGCCACCGCCACCGCCACCGCCACCGCCACCGCCACCGCCACCGCCACCGCCACCGCCACCGCCACCGCCACCGCCACCGCCACCGCCACCGCCACCGCCACCGCCACCGCCACCGCCACCGCCGCCGCCGCCGCCACCACCGCCACCACCGCCACCACCACCATCACCACCACCACCGGGGAGGCACCGTGTGCTGTGACGTGCTGCGACGTGTCGTGCTGTGCCGTGACGTGACTTGCACGACAAGGCACTGTGTGTTGTGACGTGCTGTGTTGCACTCGACACGAAGGTGAGCCATGTCGTGTCGGCGGTTTCCGGTGAGACAGCGCTGGGACGAGGTCTCGGTGACACAGTTGGGGAGCACACAACGACTGCTCCCAGAGTGGGACGACCGGCACGTGCCTCTAGCCACCACCCACCGCTGCTAATTAATGCCGATGATTCATTTGGATTTCAATGACTGATTATTGATTGTTCCTTGAGGTAATTGCCGGGTATTGGACCATAGTAATTGTAAGTGAGCGGTTCAATGGCAGTGCTTGAGCTGTAATGAAATTACGCCTGATGGGCGGCAGATCTCGGCACGTGGTGCAACCCGGTGGAAACCGGACTGATAGGCGGCAGATCCAGCCAGGCACCGAACCCGAGACTCCTCACTGCACTGATCCCGGCACTCCCCACTGCACTGATCCCGGCACTCCTCACTGCACTGATCCCGGCACTCCTCACTGCACTGATCCCGGCACTCCCCACTGTACTGATCCCGGCACTCCTCACTGCCTGATCCCGGCACTCCTCACTGCACTGATCCCGACATCGGACCCGGCCCTCCTCAGACCCATCCCGACATCGGACCCGGCCCTCCATAGATCCATCCCGACATCGGACCCGGCCCTCCTCAGATCCACCCCGACATCGGACCCGGTCCTCCTCAGATCCATCCCGGCATCTGACCTGTTAATTTGCTTTAAAATTGCGGAAGATGGACCTCGCCTGCTTTACATGTTACCCAATAAAACCATAAGTGCTGATCACGTCAAGCCAGATGTTGCGAAAGTGTTGTTGTTGTTGCGACGTTGTGAAGTCAGATGTTGCCAGATGGGGCCACAGAGAAGATTAAAAAGATGAAAAGATGGTTACAGAAGTGTTTCTTCCGCAATTCAGATGATGCAATTGATGCTTCTCAGACATACAACCGAAGGTGATGGTATTAAATTCATTCATATTATTTTTTTTTTGCTTGTTCACAGCTGTTCTTCCTTTCAAGCATGCATAATGTAGCAAATGAATGAATGGTGGGCGTATTGGATTTCATGAACATGGCAGACGAGGCCGACCTGACTGACAGTGGAATGACGTGTTTCGTTGCCTAAGTCCTTGTACACAAACACTGTTAATGAGGCCGACCTGACTGATGATGGCGCCATCGGTTTAGTTACCCAGGTCCGTGCACACCAACACCGTCAAAGAGCTGACTGATGGTGGCGCCATCGGTCTCGTTACCCAGGTCCGTGCGCACCAGCACTGTCATCGTGATTCCGGTGTCATCGCGGTGGCGGCGAGAACGTGATCCCGGTACAAAGGCCGCCGCCATGCAAGCCGGGCGACCAGTCACCAGTTGTCTTTGCTGTGATCCAGTTCAAAGGGCTCCAGCGTTGGATTAGGCAACCAGAACGACGTTCCGGGCACACACTCGGCACACATGCGACACACACTCGGCACACACTCGGCACACACTCGGCACACACTCGGCACACATGCGACACACACTCGGCACACACTCGGCACACACTCGGCACACATGCGACACACATTCGGCACACATTCGGCACACATTCGGCACACATTCGACGAGTGGTATGCTGCAGCTGCAGCGGAACCCGCGGCGGAAAACTCTAGGACTGAGCCTGATCTTGACCTTGGCCTTGCGTCTCGCGCTCGTTGGAGCCGGCATCTTTGCACACATCAGACAAAACCGGTCCCGAGAGCTGATGGCACAACTGGTCGGCAGGGCACGGTGTCCTTCAGTTCCTGCCACGTCACAGGGAGACATACTGCAAACGACCCACACCGGGGAGACGACGAAGACGGCAGGGCACGGTGTCCTCAGTTCCTGCCACGTCACAGGGAGACATACTGCAGACGACCCACACGGGGGAGACGACGAAGACGGCAGAGCGCGGCGTCCTTCAGTTCCTGCCACGCCACAGGGAGACATACTGCAGACGACCCACACGGGGGAGACGACGAAGACGGCAGAGCGCGGCGTCCTTCAGTTCCTGCCACGCCACAGGGAGACATACTGCAGACGACCCACACGGGGGAGACGACGAAGACGGCAGAGCGCGGCGTCCTTCAGTTCCTGCCACGCCACAGGGAGACATACTGCAGACGACCCACACCGGGGAGACGACGAAGACGGCAGAGCACGGTGTCCTTCAGTTCCTGCCACGTCACAGGGAGACATACTGCAAACGACCCACACCGGGGAGACGACGAAGACGGCAGAGCGCGGTGTCCTTCAGTTCCTGCCACGCCACAGGGAGACATACTGCAGACGACCCACACCGGGGAGACGACGAAGACGGCAGAGCGCGGTGTCCTTCAGTTCCTGCCACGTCACAGGGAGACATACTGCAAACGACCCACACCGGGGAGACGACGAAGACGGCAGAGCACGGTGTCCTTCAGTTCCTGCCACGCCACAGGGAGACATACTGCAGACGACCCACACCGGGGAGACGGCGGAAATGGCAGAGCACGGTGTCCTTCGCCACAGGGAGACATACTGCAGACGACCCACACCGGGGAGACAACGAAGGCGAATCATCCAGTCCCACAATCAGCCGTTCAGAGACGGTCTCCAGAGCTGTCACAACCAGCAGATGACCGACCAAGTTTCCTCCGACTTTGACAAGCCATGATACGAAATTGAATGAAGAAGCACACCATGTCAGACAATGCCAGTGTTAAGGCAATTAAGAGTGATGTGGCGTTAACAACGGATTATGATAATATGCCAACTTTTAGCTGACGACAACTTTCGAAATATGTCTGGGAGATAGGTGCCGCGACGTGCAGCACAGCTGTTGCTGTCAGCCGACGGCCATCAGATAATAATTCAGCTTTAAATTGCTCGCAGACGATGCTTTCCTCTGATCGAACTCCTCAGAGCTTGCTCGATTTTCTTTCGGGTCATTTTGTTGTGTGTGCGGATATCTCCCCTTCCCACTTCCAATGGAACCCAAAATAAATATCCTTTTTGTGACTTAGAATAAAGGCTAAGGTTATTCATGTTATCTTCTCCTCAGAACTCGGAATCCAACGACACAGAAATGCAACATCTCTGCCAACACCAGGACCCAATCATGCAACAGTTGGGAAGGGTTTGAGTTGACTGGGACTCAGTTTTAACGGGCTTTGAATAAGACTGAATGAATTGATTCAATATCCCATGAGGTTGAAGTTCTGCAATGAACACGCCCAGGTCAAGATAAAAAATTAGTTCACCAATGCTCACACCCATAGTGAGGCTGGAGGTACTCAGACAGCTAAAACACAATCTATTTCTCACCTGGTTCGAAAAATTCTGGAATGAATGGACGAAACGAAACGAAACAATGGCATCAAAAATGATAGGTAGTTGTCAAAGTTTAATTTACTGAACTTATGATATTTGAAGTATTGCAATTATACAATCCCTCTGGGTTGCATCAGATACATATGTATATATACATATGTATATATATATATATATATATATATATATATATATATATATATATATATATATATATATATATATATATATATATATATATATATATATATATATATATATATATATATATATATATATATATATATATATATATATATATATATATATATATATATATATATATATATATATATATATATATATATATATATACATAGATGCGCATATAGAGTTATATAAAAGTTATTCTTTATAATATCCAGGAAAATGTAGAGCCTTGTAGAGATCGAACGCTGGATATATGGACATTTCAATGCGAATTTTGAATCACAATGGCCTGATAAATGCATCGGAAGCGTTCCAATATTTTCTCTCAATTTCATTTCAGTCTGAACCATGGAACGAAATCATTAGTCTAGAAAAAAAAGAAGGAAGCTGTTGTATCGCCGTATCGATGCAGGGCATGATGGTGATCAATGTACAGTTTATTGGACTGATTAACCATAACAGATAAAGAAGAAGACTTGATGAGATAGAATTCGATTTTGCCAGACAAGCAGATGCAGCCCATGATGTAGATGATGATGAGGATGATGAAGACTTGAACAAAGGTTAGGCATCTTCGGGGTCGCGGCAGGGTCAGGGTCAGGATCAGGGTCAGAGTCAGGGTCAGGGTTAAGGTCAGGGTCATGGTTAGGTAAGGGTCAGGGTCAGGGTCAGGGCCAGGGTCGGAATTAGAGATGTTACTTTTGGGAAAAATTACACAAATTACAACCGGGGACCACACCGGCCCAGCAAATATGGATGTAGGATCGGCCCAATGACCGAGCTTAAAAATTCAACCAGGGACCACACCGGTCCAGCAAAGCTGGGCTTAGACCCAGCCAATGGACCGGGCCCATCAGATTTGGCCTAGCTTTTGAAGCAACCGTTTAGGGACGAAGAAACTTTGATGAGAGAATAAGTAATATGGGATTGTAACTGATTAATACAATTCATATTTAAGGTATTGTTCAAGTGCAATGCGAAATACATGTTGCTTGTTGCACACTTTCCTCTCTCAAATCTAATTTCTAAAGTTGGTAGGTCCTTGGTATATAAGGGAGACAGAGTCTATTGGATACAATTATGGCGAAACCCAAAATAACTTATCACTTTAGAAGGGTAGCGAGGAGATAGGCACAAATACGCCAACCCTAAGCCTTCTAGTATCATCATCGATAATTATTTTTCGTCGCATCCTCTGGGTTTTCCATCAGAGAGCCAAACATCGCGCAACTACCGGCTCATCAACTTACCCCGTTAAAGGGCTAAGTTGTTGCTAACAATTTGGTAAGTTGACAAAATGTAAGTTAAACATACTATCTATAGGTGACATTAGTCTACAACTTTACATCATCTGAAAGGTCCATATTTCACGCTTACAGTAATCATTCTGGTCTGAGTACTGGCTAACCATAGCTCTTTATGCTATTTATGAAAAGCGCAAACGTTCATTCCGTAGTAGCACCGTTTCCTTCGTTCCGTCTTTTCCGTCGGGTGAGAAATGCCGGTAGAAATATTGAATAAAATCATCTTGAAACAGTTTTAGCAAACACCTTAGTACAGATAGGCAATTCGGTGGATATTTTATTTCGCTACCAGTCCACGAAACGTTGATACCGGCTGATGTTGATACCGGCTGACTAAGTTGATGCAAGCTGCATCAATTTGCCCCGCAGGTTTTGTGGTGCAGGCTGCATCATGTTATGCAACATTGCGAGTACAGCGTAGCGGCAAACGATACATTATTTCACCTCAGCAAAGATGAAAGAACATGGTAATGATAACAGACACCTGAAATGTTAGCAAGTGGGCGACAAATGAGAAATTAAGGACGAAGCACAAACATTAAAATTTTCGCTAAAAAAATGTGCCACATCATGACCATTCCGCAGCCACGATTCGAAATGACTTGGGCTTGTTTTTGCCGGGAGAAGAGAGTGCCAGTAGCAACATGTGTGGTAGCCATGGTTAACCGGTTTCATACTTTTGGAGCAAATGCAGTTGTATCAACCGTCCCGTATATCAACTAGACCCAGTTTCCCCTATTTCATTGCTGAAGGAAACATTTCAGTTTTAATACTAATAACATACATCCATAATACTCGAACTTTCATTCCAACAACTATTTGCAAGTATAAATGATAGATATTGCCAGAAACTTGCCAATTTGTGTCGGAAAATAGCTCACATGTGCATGTTTGTATTGTTGTACATGTTCAGCACAACCTCAGATCAGTGATTTTGTTAATTGTTAGTGCGCCGAGTTTGTCGAAATACCTATTTATTGGGTAGTTGCGAGTGTTGCTAGTGTCTCAGAACTCAGAACTCAGAACTCAGAACCCAGGAACTCAGAATCCAGTAACACAACATAAATAAAAAATAGCATGTAGCATTAAAATACACATATAGCACTCAAGATGCAGACATTTTAGCATTATTCAATCCGGTATGTTAACACGCGCACTGGAGGGGGGGGGGGGCGAAATCCGCCCACCCCTCCGGTTTTTCGCAAATAACTGCAGATTTCACCGGTCGATATACGCGATTTTCGGTGTACCTGCTTAGAAATGAACGGCGCGTCGTGTAAAGTAAGAAAAATGGAAATCGGCAGAATATTTTTCAAGTTAGGGGCCACTAAAGTCAAAAAATGTTATAGCGCCAGACCACAAAATCAGCGCTGATGCGCTTCCAGTATACTGACAGAAGGGAAGTGTTCTAGGCAACACTAGCGACTTGTTTGATGCATATCGATATGCTGTATAGTTTCAAGGTCATGTTAGGTCACCAAGGTCAAGTCAGGTCAAGTTCATGACAGGTTAATGGAACCAAACTTGATCAACTGGAATGTTGCCATAAGTGCACTACTGGTTGTCATTTGTACTGTTTGTCATTGCGTTTCCATACTTTATTCATGTACTTCACTCCTTTCTTCACGAAGCCGATTGCTCCGAGCTGCCCGACGGAGCAGTCGGGCGGGCGGCCGGTTCCGGTAACTGGAACAGGTAACTGACCTGATAAAGTGGTGCTATATAGGTGACCTGAGGTCAAATATTGGGTCTAGCATCTGCATTGCATCATTAGTAATGTCCAAAACATCATTGATGCCCATTTTTGAGCATTTAAACACAATCACAGCGATCCATAACGATGACAAGCCAAGCCATGCGAAACCGGAAAATTTTGTCAATCTGACCACATTTGACCTTGACGATATTGACCTAAGGTCACGAAAATTGCACACAATAGAGTTTACTACCGTGCCCATCCACCCTGCGAATTTCGTTCCTCCAGCTTTACTAGGAGCCGAGATCTTAGGGGGGGGCGGAATCCGCCCCCCCCTCCAGTGCGCGTAATTCTCAGAGGCCCTCCAGGGCGCGTGTTAACCAGCCCATCCTGACATGCATGGGTGCAGCCACGGTTTTGAAACTGGGGGTGGGCCGTCGGAGCCGGGACAAACCAAGGGCGCGGGAAGTTTAGGCAGGATAGAGAGGTAGGACCCCGCACCCCTAATTTTTTTTCTTCGGATTTCAAAGACTTCATTTTCAAGGTATGGTTTTCTGATTTATCGTTGTTAAATCTGGTATTTGGGGGCAAAACATTCCGCCAAAATTAGCAAGTTTCATGGATGATCACTGCCTATGAACACATAGCATTATGTCGTATGTGCTGGGCCCGATTTCACAAACACCATAGAACAATGCTGCAATTACGTTAAACGTCGCCCTTTTGTAACAGGAAAACCAAAGTATTGGACAATGGTTTTGTTGTAAAACTTATAAACTTTAACTTTTCCCATTGTTTCCTATTTTACGAGGACACATTCCGATGCAATAACAGCCAGGGGCGGATACATTGGGTGGCACTCGGGGCATGTGCCCCCCCCCCCCATGGAAGGTGGCGTCCCTCCAGCCGGCAACAGGTCCCCCTCTGAGAAGGTTAGAGTGTGCCCCCTCGATTTTCTTGAGCAAGAGGCGCCCCTTGGAAAGAAAGCCACCACTCCGGGAAAGCCCGAGTGCAACCCTATAATTTTTCTGCCAAAGGCGCCCCTCTAGGTGCTCTCGTGGTGGCGCCCCTCCAAAGAAATGGCGCCGCTCCAGACAAGAGTTCCCATGACAATTTCTGGATCCAAGCCTGATTACAACAATGTACAATCAATGATACTGAAACTCTCGCGGTTACGAACTCCGACTGGCTACACAATCGTGCGCATTTACGTGTGGCTTCTCTTGTAAATTTGACAACCGCCGTTGAACTATTAAGAAGAAAGCGGACGACTTGAAAAAAAAGTTTTAAGTTTTATATATCGCTTTATATATCCAGAACAGCAATGTGACAGTGTAAATTAAAACCCGGCAATGACAGCGCCGTTCGAGCAGGTTATGGCGGATTTCTTGGGGGAGCTACTAGTGTATAGGATATGAGTGCCTGCTGTAGCAATGGCTACAAACAAAAAAGCTCCTCCTATTTCAATACTGCACTCAATCATTGTATAATTGGCATTACAAATAGCTTGGCAGTCAGGCTGGGCGTCCTGGTACCTGAATATCCTGCATAGGCATAGGTGTGGTGGGAAACTGTATGCATATGCAGGATATTCAGGCCCCAAGACGCTCAGCCTGACTGCGAAGCTATTTGTGACGCTAATGGTACCTAGATGTGATGGGAATCAGTATACCTATTGCAGGATATTCAGGTGCCAGGACGGCCAGCCTGACTGCCAAGCTATTTGTGACGCCAATAGTACACACACCGTACCTTCGACACCCTCGAAATTACTTCGATTTCTTAACTTTATAATACCTTACGGCAAGCCACGCCAAATTTCACCACGGGCTATTGCTTGATCTGGACAGGCTTGGGCGAAAATGAAAAAAGCGAAGCGACCGAAGAAATCAGCCAGACCTTTGACAGTCGAAACCATTTCGAATTCTCAACTTTCTGATACCGCACAAGCGACGTCGAATGATACCCATTTTCTGCGAATTGAAGCCATGGCGACGAAACGCGAGGCCATCGAACAACTCAATACAACCTTTGACCTTGAGTCTTGGCCTTGCCATGTCCCGGTTTGAACCATTGCTCGAGTGTTCACTATGGGCTATCGTTTGATACCATATTTTTGTAGGTTTGGGCGAACACGAAAAAATGCGAGGTGACCTTCGAATCAGCTTGACCTTCAAATCAGCTTGGACATTCGAAATTAATTAGATTGATCAACTTTCTGATATCGTACGACACACTGGCGGATCTAGCCCACCGGTTTGGGGGGAGGGGCAGCTTTCGGTTTTCGGAGTCAGCCCCCTCCCCTCCCCCAGTGGCGTACTTAGGAATTGCATCATGAGAGGGGTCGAAGGGATTTGGAGGGTGCCCATTCTCCCACTATTTTTGGTTAAAAGCATCGGATTTCTACCACTATTTGTCAAAGGGACTCATTTTTTACAATAATAATTAATGACAACATAATTTCCTGTGTCGGGGCCCCAGCCTACCTCCACCGTTTCTAAGTTACGGGATTTTTGTTCTTGTTTACCAAAACGTTCACGTTTACGTTCAACGTCTTGTACCACGTCAACGCTCGTGCACGTGTGCACACTGGCAGGTCCGATTTTGTCAACTCTTGCTGTAAGCAGAACTTGAGCAGCATATAACCCTCGATGTGTGCCAGAATGTACTATGCTACCATATTGGCTTCCAAACAATTATACAAAATACCTTTAAAATTGGAGATTCTTTCATCCAGACGATATTTTTTAACCTCGGCAAAGGTTACTGCATTTTAATTCAGTTTCTTCTGTTGGTTTCGGAGGGCCAAAGGACACTATGGCCCCCCTTTTAAGCGCTTCGGGGGGGGGACATGGCCGGAATGGCCCCTCCCTGGATCCGCTAGTGGTATGACAAATCAAGTCGAATGACACCCACTTGTTGCAAATTGAAACTATAGCGACGAAACGCTAGGACTTCCAAAATTTCACACTAACCATGGACCTTCAGGCTTCACCTTGACATGTCCCGGTTTGAAATGTTACTCGAAGGTTCACCACGGGCTATCGCTTCATTCTATATCGGGGTAAGTTTGGGCGAAAACGAAAACAAAAATGCGAAGCGACGAGATAAATAAGCCTCACCTTAGAAATTATTTCGAGTCCTCAACTTTCTGAAACGGTGAAAAAAACACGTCGAATGACTCATTGTATGCAACTTGAAGGCAAGGCGACCAAGCGCGAGGTCATCGAAGAAGTCAAGCGAACCTTTGGCCTTGATGTTTGACCTTTAATTGTTCTGGTTCGAAATCTTACTCGAGGGTTGACCACGGGCTACCGCTTGATACAAGATTTGGGTAGGCTTTGGCGAAAACGAAAGAAAAGCGAGGCGACCGAAGAAATCAGCTTGACCTTTGACCTTGAATAATAATTCGATTGCTCAACTTTGGGATAGCGCACAACAAGCCACTTCGAATGACGCCCATTTGGTGGAAATTGAAGCGACAGCGACGAACCTCACGTTCGGTCGCTATCACTTCAATATCGCCATCGAATAAATCAAGTTAACCTTTGACCTTGAGGTTTGACCCTGACATGTTCCGACTTTAAATGTTACACGAGGGTTCACCACGACCCATCGCTTGATACCAGATTTGGGCAGGTTTGGGTGAAAACGAAAAAATGCGATGCGACCGACGAAACCGGCTTGCGTTGGACCTTGACCGCATAAAGTGAACTATGCAGTTGCTTCCAGCATGTTCAGTAAAGACAGAAACATTTGTGGTAGTTGATTCGAAGGAACATAAACCCGTCAATGAATACAAATACGAATACGAATGCGTCTCAGGCGAACTCGTCGCTGAATACGAATATGAATACGACGTTAACTTGACGTACGTGCTTAAGGCTGCTCAAGACGCCCCTCCGTGGCCTTGAAGATACCGAAGGACACCCGGAGTCACGTTTGCTCCATATATATATATATATATATATATATATATATATATATATATATATATATATATATATATATATATATATATCGATATATGCGCAGGGGAAGGCAAACTGGGACGCATAAGGCTTTGCAATAATGAAAATGTGGTGCCTCTCAAAGCACTCCACCCATGGGAAAACGCAAAATGGTCAACCACTCGGAGATTTTGTAGCGACAGATAGCCTGTAAAGCCAGTTGATTGACCGGATCGGCTTCTAATATTTTTGGTGATTCTCTTGTATAGACATTTTCACTACATAAATGATGAATTATAATTTTGCGGCGACCATGCACAAATATTTTCATAGCTGAGGCTTAGGGGGGACGAGAAAGAAATTGAGGGAGACAAATCGTTACTTTAAAAAATGGGGGGGGGGGACATGTCCCCCAGCCCCCAAAGATTACACCCATGCTGCCCGGGCCGGTAATGGACTGGCCTATCCCGACCTGGACCAGTAAAAGGCTGCCGGCATCTTTGTTTTCTTCTCAAATTACCGGGCTGGTCCCCGGTCTAAAAACGAGGCATCTCTAGTGGGAATCCTGATCAAACCCGACCAGAAGATGGCGAATGCCGAACAATTGTCCAAGTCGTCATCATCTTCTTCCTTTACATCTTCATGTACGTCTGTTGGTCCGGCACAATCTACTTCTACCCCATCAAGCTTAGTCTTCTTCTTTATCTGCCAGGGCTTAGCGGTCACATAAACTGCACAAGGAAAATGGAGGCTTAAGCTACGTGTGAACATCAACTGTTGTACCTCCCGAAACCGCGCACTCAGTGCAATGCTGTCAATGCTATCAAACTGATTCAAACTGGGAGTTCATTCACTCAAAGTTGAACGAAGCTGATGTTGCATTTGCAAGTGGATCGTCCCAAATTTAACAATCTACTGACGTAATTTGACAGACGTACACCGATGTACGAGTATTAATCCAACTGGAAATCGAATGAAACTTGTGGTTTGAATCGGATTCAGAGTTGCCAGGCGTTATGCAGCGAGGGACCTCACAGTTGAGTTGCATCAGACTCTCAGACTCGATGAGGTGCCCGAGACGAACCTAGCCCACACTCAGACTCACCGATGATCTTGACTCGGACTCGGCCAAGCAATTACAATGCAGATGTGCGCCTGACCAAGAGTACGCACAGGGATGCAATTTTACTCATACACACCTCGGCTGTTGCCAATTTTACTCATACACACCTCGGCTGTTGCCAATTTTACTCATACACACCTCGGCTGTTGCCAATTTTACTCATACACACCTCGGCTGTTGCCAATTTTACTCATACACACCTCGGCTGTTGCCAATTTTACTCTACACACCTCGGCTGTTGCCAATTTTACTCATACACACCTCGGCTGTTGCCAATTTTACTCATACACACCTCGGCTGTTGCCAATTTTACTCATACACACCTCGGCTGTTGCCAATTTTACTCATACACACCTCGGCTGTTGCCAATTTTACTCATACACACCTCGGCTGTTGCCAATTTTACTCATACACACCTCGGCTGTTGCCAATTTTACTCATACACACCTCGGCTGTTGCCAATTTTACTCATACACACCTCGGCTGTTGCCAAACGCATTCGGCGCCATTGCAACTAAATGGGTGTATCATCTTGTGCAGCGGAGCATAACAACGCTCTACGATCAAAGAAAGTGTATACACGGCCGGTGAAATTGCGCCCAGCCTGCAGTGTTCTCGCACTAATGACTGCATGCTTCTAGCGCGTGAGTGCATGGTCGGGAGGGCACGGTGGAGAATGCATGGTGGGGAGGGCACAGTGGGAAGGGCATTGTGGGGAGGGCACGGTGGGGAGGGCACGGTGGGGAGGGCACGGTGGGGAGGGCACGGTGGGGAGGGCACGGTGGACCGGCTAGAAGCCCGCGAGCCCTACACGTGACACAGACACGACTACGACACGTCCATGAGCGGGCAGGGCGACTCACTTGTGGTGTCCAGATCAGCACTGACGGCGGCCGTGCACAGCAGTAGCGCAGTCAGCACCATCGTCAGCAGCGACATCCACACCGGCATGGCCGCGCCGCGGGGCCTCCAGTCGCCAGTCTGGGGCGGCGTCCAGAGTAGCGGGGCTGAAGCACAGCGTGTCACACGGCTGAAACACACTACATACACTGCTGAGACGTGTGGCATTTGGCGGCTGAGACACGGCACAACACGGCTGAAACACACTACATACACTGCTGAGACGTGTGGCATTTGGCGGCTGAGACACGGCACAGCACGGCTGAAACACACTACATACACTGCTGAGACGTGTGGCATTTGGCGGCTGAGACACGGCACAGCACGGCTGAAACACACTACATACACTGCTGAGACGTGTGGCATTTGGCGGCTGAGACACGGCACAGCACGGCTGAAACACACTACATACACTGCTGAGACGTGTGGCATTTGGCGGCTGAGACACGGCACAGCACGGCTGAAACACACTACATACACTGCTGAGACGTGTGGCATTTGGCGGCTGAGACACGGCACAGCACGGCTGAAACACACTACATACACTGCTGAGACGTGTGGCATTTGGCGGCTGAGACACGGCACATCACAGGCGAAACACGGCATATTGACAGGTCAGTCTGCTCGGGCAAGCTTCAGTTCAACAATGTGACTGGAGACGCTCGAAGGTACAGCAATGCTGATGTACAGCGAAAATGGCACAGAAACCATGACATTTCCGAACAGAAGTCATAAATGGTAATTCTCATAGCTAAGACACAATAGCTATATAGCTACAATGCAGTACAATGCAATACAATTACATTACAAATAGCTACAATAGACAAAATAAATTAACATAGGTATTACCATCCTTCGTCGATACAAAAACCAAACCAACATCGGTGTCGTAAAACCACTACTCACGCTTGTAGAGTCTCCTGTATGCCCATATAAGACAAGGTTCAGAACCATTGGTGTGGCCATAGCCAGAAACGTGACAAAAAACGCGTCGTCAGTGATGGTGACGTTAGTGATGGTGACGTTAGTGATGGTGACGTTAGTGATGGTGACGTTAGTGATGGTGACGTTAGTGATGGTGACGTTAGTGATGGTGACGTTAGTGATGGTGACGTTAGTGACGGTGACGTTAGTGATGGTGACGTTAGTGATGGTGACGTTAGTGATGGTGACGTTAGTGATGTTGACGTTAGTGATGGTGACGTTAGTGATGGTGACGTTAGTGATGGTGACGTTAGTGATGGTGACGTTAGTGATGGTGACGTTAGTGATGGTGACGTTATTGATGGTATCGCTGGTGATGGTGACGTTAGTGATGGTGTTGCTAGTGATGGTGTTGCCAGTGATGGTGTCGCAGTGATGGTGTCGCTAGTGGTGGTGCCGATCTGAGTCATACAGGCACCACATGTAGGCGTGCGGGTGAGGAGGCCTAACTTCGGGCCAGACATTGACTACAATGAGCTGGTGTAGCACTGGCCCAACTAGGTCCGACACAGCACATGTCGCTGTATTTTGGCGGGCATTACAAAGTACATCGCGTGTAGGTCGTTGAGGTTCTTTTGCTGTTATTATCGTGACACTTAAGCTAAACATACGACGCACGCTCTCGGCTCGGGGTATTTATAGACGTCACGTGCCATAAGCTGTTGCTAAGATACATGGCCGTGGGCATGCCTTCCTATCAAGTTACGGCGCCATGACGTCAGAAAGTCCCCAGTGTGTCGGCGGCCCACTGTCCTCCCAGCCGGCGTGTGTCGGCGGCCCGCTGTCCTCCCAGCCGGCGTGTGTCGGCGGCCCGCTGTCCTCCCAGCCGGCGTGTGTCGGCGGCCCGCTGTCCTCCCAGCCGGCGTGTGTCGGCGGCCCGCTGTCCTCCCAGCCGGCGTGTGTCGGCGGCCCGCTGTCCTCCCAGCCGGCGTGGGCCCCAGTGTATCGGCGCCCCACTGTAATGTAGTATGCGTAGCATATGCTGCTGTTGTCAGACCGGAAGCTGCCACTTCCGGTAATGCAATTGCTGTGGAATTTTGTTTGTATGATATTTGCTATATATCACCGAAGTATGTTCCACAGTTCATGAAGCAAGCTTGAAAGTGCCGCTGATTTCATGGCAAAGCAGTCAAAATAATCCAAACAAATAAATAAATAGGGAGCATTAGGCCGCCAGCATTAGGTCGCCAGCATCATGAATGGCATGACACAATCAGAACCAACAGAGCGTCTGGAAAAGATCATCGTTGGCCGATTACCGCACCACTACCTACCGTCAATACACGTGAGCAGCACTCCTGGCTGATACGACCGTATCAGGTGCCAGTCTGCGGTGGCTTATCACGCTGCTAATCACATACCAGATACACACATACGGTCCGTAGCAGCTGCGACCCCGGAGAGTAAATACCCCGCCTCAGGCGGTCGGTAGCAGCTGCGGCCCCGGCATGACATGCCAGTAACACATGGTGGTGCCACATGGGGTTGCTGGTTGAGGGCATGGCATGTCGGTGCCACATGGGGCTGCTGGTTGAGGGCATGACATGTCGGTGCCACATGGGGCTGCTGGTTGAGGGCATGGCATGTCGGTGCCACATGGGGCTGCTGGCTGAGGGCATGACATGTCGGTGCCACATGGGGCTGCTGGTTGAGGGCATGGCATGTCGGTGACACATGGGGCTGCTGGTTGAGGGCATGACATGTCGGTGCCACATGGTGGTGCTGGTTGAGGGCATGGCATGCCGGTGACACATGGGGCTGCTGGCTGAGGGCATGACATGTCGGTGCCACATGGGGCTGCTGGTTGAGGGCATGCCATGTCGGTGCCACATGGTGGTGCTGGTTGAGGGCATGGCATGCCGGTGACACATGGGGCTGCTGGTTGAGGGCATGACATGTCGGTGACACATGGTGGTGCTGGTTGAGGGCATGGCATGCCGGTGACACATGATGGTGTTGGCGGTAGTCAATTGAAAACCTCAATAGCCAACAGGGATGGCAGCTCCGCCCAAAATCAGCACGCTGTCAGGTGACTGCCTCTCCACATTACAGCACAAATCATTTCGCACAAGTATTAAGCACCACAGAAGATAATGATCCTCTAAAACTGAGGGGCCAACCAGAGAGAAGATGTTTCCCTGCTCCGCCAAATCGGTGCCACCGCTCTTGAGAGCGGTGGTGGCAGTCGTAGTCAAGATACCTTTACTAGAAGGTAGATCGAAGTTTTCCTTCAAGCCCGCATGACGTCATCCGAAGTTTTTTTAATATGGTATCAATATGGTTGCAGAATACTTTTTTCAAATCATACGCAATGGTTACTTTTATTTTGCTTCCTCTACAAGCAGGTATATTTATCTTCCGCTGACTGAGTTATTAATATTGTCCTGTTCTTTCCATTGAACATTTGTTACGACACATATTTTTCTCATGCATTGGCAAGGTTGGATTTGTGCATTGTAATCTTGCATGTTGAGAGGAATATTTTGTAGTCATCCAGTACGGATAATATTTTTTTAAAACCTTATGCATCGTAACTCAATCTGCACCCCCTCTCGGTGAATTTTGAGCACTTTTACTTGATCACAGCAGCTCATGGTCAAACTTAGGAGGTAACTTAGGAGATTCAACCTCCAGATGAGAAAACAAGAAACAATTTTCTGAAGAGGGTAGTGTTCTGGATTCCAAAAATCCACGAGCAGCATATTTTTCCAAACATGTACATATCTACCTACATTGACATACAACAGTCATTGAAACCATAGCTTTTTTTAGGCCAGCTAGACTAAGGGCACGGTGCATTATTCCTTGATTAATTTTGCATGGATTATTGATGATACATGCATAATTGAATGTTTATGTACAATGCATTCATGCTATGAATGCCTTCCTGAAACTTTCCATGAGTTGCAGTCTGATTTCCTGTAGTATGAATTCAGCATCTAGATATTATGTTTGAATGTAACACATCTCTGTTTCAGGTGTCATGCCTTACTGTACAGTACCAGAGCATAGAGGTGGCACTGGGCAGGCAACTTTAATAAAGAAGAAATCTGGTTACACCATTCTTATCAGGATTCTGCCTTAGCAAAATCTCTTAGCATACAATAAAACACGTCTAAGTTCTTAAATGTTGGGGAACCAAGAGTATACTCCAAGCATTTAAAAGAAATTGATAAGAGAAGAAACCTAAAGAAATATCTGCTCAACCCTGCCTCTTTGCAGTGAAGCAAATGTCTCCTACCATCAGCTATTCCTACCATAATATTCCCACTAGCCAAAACCCTGGGTATCCTGAATTTTTTTATTATTATTGATGTTTGCATCATTTGCAAGATTACTTTGTTGTGTTTTTCCCTGCTTCATTTGCATGTTGACAAAATGTTTTTCCTCCACCAAAGAAAAAGATGGATAGGCATGGTTAGGCTATATCCTATTATTTCAAGATTTTGATACTTTTCTCTGAGAAAATAGATTAGGCTAGCTAATTTATGCTAGGTTACCTTGCAATTTCTAAAGCTGTAAATAATTAGTTATTGTATATGAACCAATTTAAAGCCCTCATTTTTGGTATTATTTTGCTATTCAACGAATTTGTGTGCTTGGTGGGAAAAATATGTTCTTTGTACACCGAAATAACAATCACGATAAGACCCTCATGTCAAGCATTTACCACTAAGTTGTAGCTACACTAAGTTTGGGTCAAAGGTATGAGAAATAGATGATTTGGGTCAGATCTGCTGACGGAAATGGTGCATTCATGAGCTACATTTTTTACAGAATGGACAAAGAATGATATCAGGTGACAAATGTATCCATTAGATACATTTACAGTTGAACAAGTTTTTTTTCTGCTATATAGTGGGCTGGATCCAGCCCACTATATCTGTTCTATCATCAAAACTTAGTCTGGAATACAAGCATAATCATTTTTGTTGAAAAAATAGCATAGTTCTTGTCAAAGGAACACATGTTCAACTTTATTGACAAAAAGTATCAAGCCTTTTGGAATGGCATTATATAGGTTTTGTTTAAGTGATTGGAGCACGATTGCTCGATGTCCTGACCTGTGTATTTTAAGTATATGTCTCAAACTTAGTATAAAGGAGAGGTTATCATGAGATAACAAGTGAGTGATGCCTATATTTAGGTTGATTCTTTCCATCAACAATTATAGGATTTGTGTAAAATGCCGCCACACGCCACGGTCTTCACTGCGGAGTTGATGGCCATCAGCAAAACTCTTGCATACATCGAGGTTGACGACGATATTTTACATGTTATTTTGACTGATTCTCTGAGCAGTCTTGTGGCGTTGCGCAGTTTTAACCAGCAACATGTCATCGTACGAGACATTTTATCGCACCTTACTTCTCTGCATCGCATGGGAAAACAGGTCATACTTTGCTGGATTCCAGCACATGACGAAATCCGTGGTAACGAGCTGGCCGACAGGGCTGCAAGGCGTGCAGCACAAGCGCCAAGGAGTCGCGTTCTCCCACTTCTTGCCAGTGACTACTACCCAATTATCTCATCATTTATTCTCAGACAGTGGCAGGGCAAATGGGACCAAGTGGAGTTCAACCAATTAAAGCAAATCAAACCATAGTTAGCTCCGTGGCCAACGTCCTTCAGCCAAACTAGAAGGGACGAGGTAGCCATCTGTCGTCTCAGAATTGGTCACACTCTAGCAACACATAGGTATTTATTGTGCGGGGACGACAGGCCGAAATGTGTTAGGTGTAATGCCGCACTGACTGTGCACCATGTGCTGGTAGCGTGCCAAGCATACACAGAAGAACGTAGGCGCCACTTCGGATATGATGCGAATGCTCTGAGGTTGAAGGACTTATTGGGAGATTATTCCCGATTTATACACAATGGAGCAGTTTTGTGCTTCCTTGCGGAGATGGGATTTGACGTAATACATGCACCTGCCCAACTGATTATTTGTTTCCCCAGATCTTATATCAAGCGCCTTAATAGCTACCGATGTTTTATATTCGTTTGTGAGTATGACGCGTGCTTAGGCAACCTTGTTATGGGTGAAATATAACCCAATGGGGTTGATGCACCCTAAAACCCCAATATTCATAATTAAAATGGCAAACATGCATAAGAAGCCACTGGGCCATTTTTTATTACAATGTTGTTTTTCTGGTGATTTCTGATTTCTGATTTCTGATTGTTCCTTTGGAAAATGAAAACTTCCAAGGATATAAGCACTTTAAGTTCAAGTACTTCTATCTAAGAAATCAGTCCAAGAAAATAATATCAAAAACATTGAAATAACTTTTAAAAAAGCAAGAAGAAAATTGACTACATATATCTGCTATCCCACCTCAACAACATATGGGAAGTGTGGGAAAAGGTTTTGGGTGTGGTGGTATATAATGAAAAATAACATACAATTATATGTCAATAAATATTAATGCAACCTAACCTAGCCTACTGATGTTCGACGGCCTAACACCTACCGATGTTGAATCACTTAAACGCACTAATATTGGATTACTTAAAACCTACGGATGTTGGATTGCCCAAATATGATTTTAAAATGTGATCTTCCAAACAAATTGCAGAGGACTGTCCATAATAGCCAATGCACGTGGAGGGCATGTATCGTGAAATAAATAAATAAATATATAAATAGGAAGACGTCAGCCTTCCACAGCCGCCGGCTGCCAGCGACCATCGTGCAGCCAACGGGTCAGGCGTGCACGGTCAAGTTCGCGGACCGCCGATAGGTCATTCACATAATGACCAGATCAGGTCGCGAGTGATGCCGTTGCTGTATCCGTTCCCGAAGCCGTCCCGTCGGCTCCTGTGACGTCATTTGCCCGAGGGGTATCTCAGCTGAGGCCACCATCAGTGGTAGCCGTACCTGCTGGCGTGTGTGTTCCCTTGCCGCCCCAGTTCAGTACATAATATATATGTATATATATATATATATATATATATATATATATATATATATATATATATATATATATATATATATACAAATACACAAATATATATATTACGTGGGCTATATGGGGCCTCCTGTCGGTGGCGGATCCAGGGAGGGAAGTTGGGGCATGTGCCCCCCCTCCCCCCATAAAAGGTGGCGTCCCTTCGACTAGGAAAATGCGTCCCTCCGCGAAGGCTCGAGTGCACCCCAACACCCTCGAATTTTTCAGCCACAGGCGCCTCTCGGCAGGAAAGGCACCCCTCAAGCTACTTTCGCGGTGGCGCCACTCCAAACACGTGTTCCCTCCCCAAGATGACAATTCCTGGATCCGTCCCTGCCTCTTGTGGCAGCTATTGGCTTCCTGTGGCGGCTATGGGACCTCTTATGACGACAAAGGGCCTCCTATTGCGGTCTAGGGGCGGTCAGATCATTTCAGGCGGTCTTCTGTGGTTACGTTTCGGAAACTCTCCTGCCACTGAGGGGAAGAAGCTAAGGCGCACTTAGCTTCCCCCCTCCCTCTGTTTGTCCTTTCTTTCGCTCTTGAACGGGTGTGACAACTTGACCAACTAAAACGGACGGTAGAGGGAGCCTACCAATATCGGGAAAAATCCCTTTATTTTGGAGGCACTTGATGGTTAGCCTGCCGGAACCGGCACATTATTAGGCAGGAAGATTATTACTGGGTCATTTAGGATACATTTTGCTGAAGCTGAAGAATAGGTCTTTCAATTGGTATACGTCAAAGTGATCTATATTGCCATAAAACATGCAAGAGAGCGTAGAGAAAAACGGTAAAATTGCATGTAAACCAATGGTGAAGGGAAGCCTTCAAGCCCGCTTCCAAACCAACTTCGTGGGGGCCCGGTCGTAGTCATGGTGGCTTGTGTTTCAGCTGCCAATCGACTGGCTGCTCATTTTGAGATCGGTACCGGCCTCAATCCATTAGCCCACCAGAAAACCACTTATCCTTTCAGTATTGTTTCAGGACTATGACTTTCATATGATTGCTCATTAAATTGCGACTTAACTGATCTCTTAATAACCGATAATGCAGAATCTCTGGTAGTGTCAGACAATCAAGGAAAACCATGTCTGGTATCGATCAAAGAGATGGTACACTGCTTTCGAAGGGAAAATGATATTTGCAAGACGTTTTCACAAGGCAAATCAAGCACATTTCGGAAAGATTCTTGGGATAAGCTTAGAATACATGTATACGTCCATCGCAGACACGGATGCCCAGGGCAGAGCAGCTGGCGGTGTGCAGTAGCACGTGGAACTGTCGAATCAGCTGTTCGTCGATGCCGATGCAGAAAGGGAAGATCTCTGGTGTACGGAACGCTCGGCGAGCGGTATTGCCGTGATGCCACTGTCGACCACACTGGGATCATCAACCCGTAGTCCCAACTGCTCATACTCTTCATCCGGATATCTTGCCTTGCTTGCTGCAACCTCGTCTATTCTTTTCCCCGCACTTGCTATATGCGGAGCTTCATGTGGTAGGCTACGTGGAGGAGGGTCTCAAACATCCGCATCCAGCACTGCGGAGCTGAATAGTTCTGCCTGTTGTCGACTGTTGGAGTCGAGAGTCATCCGCCGGCTTCGGGCTGAGATCGATCATCACAGCCAGGACCTCCTCGGGTGCGTGGGCCTCCGGGCCGAGCCACTGAGTGGTCCCCTGTCGGACGCCAATCGGTCCGCGGCTGGGGATCCAGCTGCCTCCACTAAGCTGGTTCGTTGTTGATGCCCATCCCAGTGGACTGACGCTGTAACGGTGACGAGCTCCGAGCTGGTATACCACTGGGATATTTGCACTATGCCGTAGACCCTCAGTTGCGAACAGCTTGCTCTGGTGTCGCCTTTAAGACACACAGCTACGACTCACGTCTAACGGGTGCGTATTTCCGGCTGAAGGTCTGATTCTGCAAATAGACAGTCTTCGCAGCCAATATCCGACTGGAGGACAGTGTGGCAGCGAGACCGGAGGGCAGTGTGACCGGAGGACAGTGTGACCGGAGGACAGTGTGGCAGTATGACCGGAGGACAGTGTGACCGGAGGACAGTGTGACCGGAGGACAGTGTGACCGGAGGACAGTGTGACCGGAGGACAGTGTGGCAGTATGACCGGAGGACAGTGTGGCAGTGTGGCAGTGTGACAGTGTGACCGGAGGACAGTGTGACCGGAGGACAGTGTGACCGGAGGACAGTGTGACCGGAGGACAGTGTGACCGGAGGACAGTGTGACCGGAGGACAGTGTGGCAGTATGACCGGAGGACAGTGTGGCAGTGTGACCGGAGGACAGTGTGGCAGTATGACCGGAGGATCAGTGTGACCGGAGGACAGTGTGGCAGTGTGACCGGAGGACAGTGTGGCAGTGTGACCGGAGGACAGTGTGGCAGTATGACCGGAGGACAGTGTGGCAGTATGACCGGAGGACAGTGTGGCAGTATGACCGGAGGACAGTATGACCGGAGGGCAGTGTGGCAGTATGACCGGAGGACAGTGTGGCAGTATGACCGGAGGACAGTGTGGCAGTATGACCGGAGGGCAGTGTGGCAGTATGACCGGAGGACAGTGTGGCAGTATGACCGGAGGGCAGTGTGGCAGTATGACCGGAGGGCAGTGTGGCAGTATGACCGGAGGACAGTGTGGCAGTATGACCGGAGGACAGTGTGGCAGTATGACCGGAGGACAGTGTGGCAGTGTGGCAGTGTGACCGGAGGACAGTGTGGCAGTGTGGCAGTGTGGCAGTGTGGCAGTATGACCGGAGGACAGTGTGGCAGTATGACCGGAGGACAGTGTGACAGTGTGACCGGAGGACAGTGTGGCAGTGTGGCAGTGTGACCGGAGGACAGTGTGTCGGCACCAGGTAGGCCGGTGCAGCTCAGTGGCCATTGCCCAGCCACTGTCCTCTTATCTGGCGATCGACTGCAGAGCAAAACCGCTGTTGATTTTACACGACGACGCCGCGGAGATACCATTCCTGCAGAAGCCACTCTGATCGGTGGCTTCACCGCACACACCGCAGCGGAGAGAGCACACAGTGCCGGAGAGCAGACACACAGTACTAGAGAGGGGCGGGGATGGCCGAGTGGTTAAAGTGTTGAGCTCTGGGTACCAAAGGTCCTTGGTTCGACACTCGCACCACGCGTGATATTTCCCAATCTCGCGGCCCACCGGCGAAACAGTGTGGGTGGCGCGATTAGCCGCGATCGTGCATAAAGTGAGTCGAGAACCACCCAATAAACAACAATAAACAGTACTAGAGAGAGCACACCCACACGCTAACGGAGAGCACTCACATACCACCGGAGAGCACATACCAGCGGAAAGCACATACCAGCGGAGAGCACATAACAGCGGAAAGCACATACCAGCGGAGAGCACATACCAGCGGAGAGCACATACCAGCGGAAAGCACACACCAGCGGAGAGCAAACACCAACAGAGAACGCACGCCGATAAATGCCGACTGAAGTATCGTGTTGAACGACTTGGCGTGGCGGGAACAATGACACCAACTCTACACACTCGGCGTGGCGGGAACAATGACACCAACTCGGCACACTCGCTCTGGACAGACGTGAAATGATCTGAAGGCGAGACTGGAACATAGTAAGGCGAGACTAGAACATAGTAAGGCGAGACTAGAACATAGTAAGGCGAGACTAGAACATAGTAAGGTGGACTGCAACATGACATGGCGAGACCTTGGGTTCTTTTACGGCGCATTCAACCGCTAGGTTATATCGCGTCGCCAACCTCTCACGCCGATTGGTCGCGGGTGGACTCGGTAAATGCCGTCGGTTGTGAGATTCGAATCCACAATCTTTCGATCAAGAATACGGTGCTCTACCAACTGAGCTACCGCGGCCCCATGACATGGCGAGACGAGAACATAGCAACTTATCCATACAGCCTTGCCATTCGCTGAATAAAATACATCCAACAATTTCCATGTATTATTGCATACATAGAAGCCCTACCCACACATATCTCAAATACCCCATTGATGACAGGTGAATGCAAAGCAAGTTATTGTCTTAATTTGTTCTTTAATTTAAAACATTGCAATACAAATATAACAAAGGAGGACAGCACAATTGGTTGATGCTGAATACCAACTAAGAGCAGGTAAAGAAATTAATGGACAGAATGCAGCCTGGGAGTTATAATATCTCACTATGGGCGCGTTGTAGTTCTCATCGCAGTACTGAGCATTCAATACGTGGTAATTTTATTCTATTCCGGGTGGTGTTTGGTGGCGCCAAACTGATTGTGTGGTACAATGCTCTTTGTGATTGTTTCATGTGTTTGCCGCCCAACACTGCACTGGCATGATCAGCGTGGGACTTTTGGTATAACTATTGATCAACCAAGTGCACCTTTTTGATCTTGCTACAAGTTGTCGCAGGCTAGAATAGACTCAATCATTGCCATGCGACTCTGGGAGGCCATAGCCTCTGCGGCCAGGGGTGGATGCAGGGAGAGGACATTGGGGAAAGTGTCCCTTACCATGGAAAGGTGGCGCCCCTCCGGCAGGGAAAGGCGGCGCCCCTCCGGCAGGGAAAGGCGCCCCTTCACGAAGGCTCGAGTGTATTCCCCGCTCTCACGGATTTTCAGCCAATGATGCCCTTCTTGGAGGAAAAGGCACCCCTTTGAGACGAAAAAGCGCCCATTGAGTATGCTCGAGTGCAGCCGCCGCTCAACGGCTCTTTCCGCCGAAGGCGCCCCCCGGAGGATGTGTGCCCTCTGCCGTGAACATTTCTCGATCAGCGCCTGTATGCAGCTACGGTTATTCTCCGTGACATTGGACATCATCAAAACCCGTTCTTGAACATTTGTACCCACCACTTCGAAAATTGGCATGGGCGATGCTGAGTTTCACTGAAATTGAAACAAAGTGGGCAGCCATAAATATGAACAGGCACATCTCAACCTACCTTCATGCCTATTACATCAAGCCACCACAAATTTCACTGGCGGCCACCATGAGCACTTCGTTTGAATTTGGTTTCAAGTTGAGGGTTACGTTCTCGGCACATAAATATATTCGCACTATGGTACAGAACGTATTTATTTTGACGATGAAAAGGGGGAAAATATACATGATGAATGCAACTTATTTGGTAGATGATCGATCCTAGCATTGCATAAGGATCCGGTCAGTAGCATATTTCAGTTTTGCATTTCCGCGACGAAGTAGCTAAACCCGAAAGTGAAATTAGGTTTTAGCCATCCCGTGACTAAATCTCGTTTTGGCCAGTCGATCTAGACCAT
This sequence comes from Ashinkailepas kermadecensis, assembly GCA_034440615.1. Taxonomy (NCBI): domain Eukaryota; kingdom Metazoa; phylum Arthropoda; class Thecostraca; family Neolepadidae; genus Ashinkailepas; species Ashinkailepas kermadecensis. The sequence goes on from JAOTOM010003434.1 coordinate 116,817, forward strand.
GTTTTACACCGGCCAAGACTACGACGTGCTAAAAGATTGCGAACACTAGCTTGAATGATGCAGCAATTTATAGCTGATACTATTTCATCGACCGATGGTTGGGTTATGCCAGATTTAGCTGCTTAACCACAAGTTTGAAATGTGCAAAACAATGGCCCTCAATGAACATCAATTCACAGTGGAAATCCTATGCCGTATGCAGGAATCGAAGGTCATGCAATTACAGGCACGCACATGCCATTACGGGCACATTAAACCCTAAGCCATGATTGTCGTTTATAAGGCTCCGTTTCTAACCATGTGTGCAGGGCAGAGTAACGTCGGTTTACACCGGTTTACAGAGTAACACCGATTTACCCCTGTTTGTAGAGTAACGCCGGTTTACATCGGTTTACAGAGAAACCCCGGTTTACCCTGGTCCGTAGTTGAAGGCGGTGGCGGAAGGCCATGGCTGGAGATATCGAGCTGCAATAACAGGCAACTGGTGTTTATCGTGAGATCGGGCTAACAACTCACCTGACATATCACGTCCTTTAACACCTAGAGTGTCCGATAATGCGCTTGTATAGCTTAATAGGCTTTCGATTTTCAGGAGCACGCACACAAAACAAGAATGTGTGCTTGGAATGCCAAACAATGCTTCTGGAAGTATGCATTGGCATCGACTGCATTACAAAGGAGTTTATGCATCCTGCTGTTCCCTGTCAGTTGTAGATGCAGTTGCAGTTACTCTGCAGTTGCAGAATATTGCACAGGAACGCTTTCTACTCTTTCAGCAGCGCACAAACCGAACATCACGTCTGTGCGGACCATAATGTGGCATCTGTCCATCTCTGTGTGGACCAGACTGGGGCATCTGTCCATCTCTGTGTGGACCAGACTGGGGCATCTGTCCATCTCTGTGTGGACCAGACTGGGGCATCTGTCCATCTCTGTGTGGACCAGACTGGGGCATCTGTCCGTCTCTGTGTGGACCAGACTGGGGCATCTGTCCATCTCTGTGTGGACCAGACTGGGGCATCTGTCCATCTCTGTGTGGACCAGACTGGGGCATCTGTCCGTCTCTGTGTGGACCAGACTGGGGCATCTGTCCATCTCTGTGTGGACCAGACTGGGGCATCTGTCCGTCTCTGTGTGGACCAGACTGGAGCATCTGTCCATACTTGCTCGCTATTTGTCGTTCCAATGGGAATTTCAGACAGAAATAATTTAATTAATAACTCCTTAATTTGTCCTATATTTGCAGTTGTCTAAACAAAAGACTGAAACAGACTCCAGGACTATTCCGGATATTATTAGAGTGGTTCCTATATGTTGATGGACAACGTCCGACAGAAGTGTCGCTGTTACTCAATCGCGACATCAGTACCCCATCTAGTAAAGGTTAACGATGCGCAGCGCCACAACTCTCGGCTCTCGGCTCTCGGCTCTCGGCTCTCGGCTCTCGGCTCTCGGCTCTCGGCTCTCGGCTCTCGGCTCTCAGCTGTTAGCTTTCAGCGCTCTCTCCCCACTCTCCCTTATCTCTTTTTCTCTCCTCTCCCTTATATCCCTTCTCCCCCTGTATATCTATCCATCTCTCTTTATATCTCTTTCTCTCTCTCTCTCTCTCTCTCTCTCTCTCTCTCGCTCTCTTTTCTCTCTGTGTGTGTGTGCGCCAGACACCAGGCTCGTCTTGACGTGACGGGTGTCTGTCCATTTGTATCAATCCGGTCCGCTCTGCCAATGGCGGCAAATTGCCCTGATTACCGGAAGTGCCAATCATTATTGGATGCACCAATTAAAATGACCCCTGCAGACGTCGTTATTGAGCCCTTCTCCCTTGCCACCACCACCGCACCGGCCGGGCCCGGTATGACCAACACAATCGATGACAGATGGTGCAAGTAGCCCATTATCAGGCCCCAATAATCAACCAAACTGATCAAACGGGACCTCCAAAAGCAGCGTGCCATTCTGAATGTGTATTTGTACCGGCTGTTGTAGCCCGGTAGCAGCTTCACTATTCTACAGTGCACTTCCTTTGCAATTGCATACAATCACATGCTCAACTTTCCATCAAGTTTAACATACTGAGTACCACTAAATACTTGTATTCTGGGTGGGGCTCTTTCGATAGGGGAGCAGCGGTGCTTGAGTCAAAGGTCCACGAAGTGAGATCATATAAAGGCGTGAGAGTCAAGATTACATTATAAAAATATCGAAAAAGTTTCATAGAATATATTGGAGTGCTAGCCAATCAATGTTACTATCTCAATGCCCCCCCCCACACACACAATATATCCAAAGGAACAACCACCCGCCAACTCGCCATCCACGGCATGTGGCAGAGCGAAAGGCGTAAAATAGCTTAGAAGGCAAAAATGCACGCTGCAAAGAACGATTTCACGTTCCACACGTCTCCGACGACACGTACTATGCTACCAGATCGATGGTCGTCAGTTTTGCACCAGAACGCCCGGCATAAAAATAAAGCCAACTCAGTCATAACACCATCCTGAACGCCTATAGGAGTTTGAAGAGCTGACGGGTGGTTGGTGTGCCACTTGCGACACCCATTATAATGTCGCACAAATGTTCTTTGAACCAGACGAAACCTCCAGACCACGACTGCCGGTGCCCGTACGGTCCTGTTATACATTGACGGAAAGTGTAAGCACAGCTGCAAGGTTTCACCGTGAGCGTGTTACTAGCGGAGGAGAATACGCTGGAACACGTGGGCGGTACATTTCAAGGGCATGTGGCAGTCTGACAACTTTTCGTTCCTCCGAGAATATCAATAGTCTGATAAATCTGCAGTAGATTAGGCGTGTTTCGGGTATATATATATTTATATATATATATATATATATATATATATATATATATATATATATATATATATATATATATATATATATACATCCAGTCAATGTCGCTAGTCCGCTGCGATAGCCGATACGTTGGGCAGTTGGCGACTTCCGACGTCGTGAGTGACGTTCCCCATTGCCTTCCGATGTCGTGAGTGGCGTTCCCCATTGCCTTCCGATGTCGTGAGTGGCGTTCCCCCGGTTGCCTTCCGACGTCGTGAGTGACGTTCCCCCGGTTGCCTTCCGACGTCGTGAGTGACGTTCCCCCGGTTGCCTTCCGACGTCGTGAGTGACGTTCCCCCGGTTGCCTTCCGACGTCGTGAGTGGCGTTCCCCGGTTGCCTTCCGACGTCGTGAGTGGCGTTCCCCCGGTTGCCTTCCGATGTCGTGAGTGGCGTTCCCCCGGTTGCCTTCCGATGTCGTGAGTGGCGTTCCCCATTGCCTTCCGATGTCGTGAGTGGCGTTCCCCCGGTTGCCTTCCGATGTGGTGAGTGGCGTTCCCCATTGCCTTCCGATGTCGCGAGTGACGTTCCCCCGGTTGTCTTCCGATGTCGTGAGTGATGTTCCCCGGTTGCCTTCCGATGTCGTGAGTGGCGTTCCCCCGGTTGCCTTCCGATGTCGTGAGTGGCGTTCCCCATTGCCTTCCGATGTCGTGAGTGGCGTTCCCCCGGTTGCCTTCCGATGTCGTGAGTGACGTTCCCCCGGTTGCCTTCCGATGTCGTGAGTGACGTTCCCCATTGCCTTCCGATGTCGTGAGTGGCGTTCCCCCGGTTGCCTTCCGATGTCGTGAGTGGCGTTCCCCATTGCCTTCCGATGTCGTGAGTGGCGTTCCCCCGGTTGCCTTCCGATGTCGTGAGTGGCGTTCCCCGGTTGCCTTCCGACGTCGTGAGTGGGGTTGTCCTGTGTGTCGTCCGCCTTCCGATGTCGTGGGTGGCGTTCCCCGGTTGCCTTCCGATGTCGTGAGTGACGTTCCCCGGTTGCCTTCCGACGTCGTGAGTGGGTTCCGTTGCCTTCCGACGTCGTGAGTGACGTTCCCCGGTTGCCTTCCGATGTCGTGAGTGACGTTCCCCGGTTGCCTTCCGATGTCGTGAGTGGCGTTCCCCGGTTGCCTTCCGATGTCGTGAGTGAGTTCGTTCTTTGCCTTGTCGTGAGTGGCGTTCCCCGGTTGCCTTCCGATGTCGTGAGTGACGTTCCCCATTGCCTTCCGATGTCGTGAGTGGCGTTCCCCCGGTTGCCTTCCGACGTCGTGAGTGGCGTTCCCCCGGTTGCCTTCCGATGTCGTGAGTGGCGTTCCCCCGGTTGCCTTCCGACGTCGTGAGTGGCGTTCCCCCGGTTGCCTTCCGATGTTGTGAGTGGCGTTCCCCCGGTTGCCTTCCGACGTCGTGAGTGGCGTTCCCCCGGTTGCCTTCCGATGTCGTGAGTGACGTTCCCCCGGTTGCCTTCCGATGTCGTGAGTGGCGTTCCCCCGGTTGCCTTCCGACGTCGTGAGTGACGTTCCCCATTGCCTTCCGATGTCGTGACGTTGCCTTTTGGTGTCCATACGCTTAATGCATGACCACATACATTGTTCATGGCTACATCGGGAACTGGAAGTCGCCAATGCATTGCTAAGCGAGCGCGATCGGACTGAACGGTGCTGCGCTACGTTTTCTCAATTATCCGACTCCTGTGATGACGTGGCGCGCTGCTCGTGGAGCCTACCGGTTGCCGATGAGCATTAACCCTGGTCAGGTTCTCACATTCCGTCTCGGGTTGTTGTTGTTGTTGTTGTTGTTGTTGTTGTTGTTAAAGATCACCTTCTAACTTCCGCACTAGCGGTGCATGAACGGGACACCAGGTATCATTGGAAGGCTCTCGACTAATAGGGATCGAAAATAGCGTAATTTTTAGTTTAAAATAATTTTGAGATTCAAAATGGCTGTTTTCACGAAAATTGGCATCTCAAAATAAATTTAAATATCGACTCTGGTAAAGGTACAGAGTAACAAAGCACGCCATTGAGAGCCAATTACAGTGAATGTCGCACAAAGTGAATGTCGCCTCTGGTAAAGGTACAGAGTAACAAAGCACGCCATTGAGAGCCAATTACAGTGAATGTCGCACAAAGTGAATGTCGACTCTGGTAAAGGTATAGAGTAACAAAGCACGCCATTGAGAGCCAATTACAGTGAATGTCGCACAAAGTGAATGTCGACTCTGGTAAAGGTACAGAGTAACAAAGCACGCCATTGAGAGCCAATTACAGTGAATGTCGCACAAAGTGAATGTCGACTCTGGTAAAGGTACAGAGTAACAAAGCACGCCATTGAGAGCCAATTACAGTGAATGTCGCACAAAGTGAATGTCGACTCTGGTAAAGGTACAGAGTAACAAAGCACGCCATTGAGAGCCAATTACAGTGAATGTCGCACAAAGTGAATGTCGACTCTGGTAAAGGTACAGAGTAACAAAGCACGCCATTGAGAGCCAATTACAGTGAATGTCGCACAAAGTGAATGTCGACTCTGGTAAAGGTACAGAGTAACAAAGCACGCCATTGAGAGCCAATTACAGTGAATGTCGCACAAAGTGAATGTCGACTCTGGTAAAGGTACAGAGTAACAAAGCACGCCATTGAGAGCCAATTACAGTGAATGTCGCACAAAGTGAATGTCGACTCTGGTAAAGGTACAGAGTAACAAAGCACGCCATTGAGAGCCAATTACAGTGAATGTCGCACAAAGTGAATGTCGACTCTGGTAAAGGTATAGAGTAACAAAGCACGCCATTGAGAGCCAATTACAGTGAATGTCGCACAAAGTGAATGTCGACTCTGGTAAAGGTACAGAGTAACAAAGCACGCCATTGAGAGCCAATTACAGTGAATGTCGCACAAAGTGAATGTCGACTCTGGTAAAGGTACAGAGTAACAAAGCACGCCATTGAGAGCCAATTACAGTGAATGTCGCACACGCTGACCTGACGTTCAATACAAATCCAAGGTATAAATGTTGTAAGCACTGTCAAATTGTAATAATGTGGTAAAATTAATTTCAATAAATTTTCACGTGTATGAGACTAAAAAAGTCAAAAAAATTACATAGGACGACCTTGACCTAGACTATTATTGCTAGTTCAATCAAATCAAAATTCTTAAATCGACTACAAGTGCTTTTTGTACAAGTTTCATTTTCACCTGCTTTTCACCTGTGCAACTCAGCGCTTCGCCCTGCGAATGCCTGCCCTGGTGTGTGGTTTCATGGGTTATTTAGAGCCTGCAATGCAACGTTGATACTATTTGGGCCATGAAAACTCGAAGGAAACCATGAAAATAGGAGTGTCTAAATAGGTTTTTCCCACTTAGAGGATTTTATCTTGATCTGGCATCAGATCACTGGACACAATGGAGTTCTCAATGGATGTGGCCAACCTCTATGGCAGTATGCCGATTCAGGAGTGGATAGGTGCATTATGGCACTCATAGGAAGTCATTCAGAAAAGATGGACATGTTCTGTCTAAACGTTCTAACTGTAGCAAATTTTTACAACACAGCCTTACAAACAACTTGGTAAGAATTGGCGATTCCCTGTTCAGCCAGGTAGAGTTGCGACAGGCAATGGATTCGCATGACCACTGGCTATAGTCTTCATGCAAGCATTCGAGACCAGTTTGCTTAACTCTATGCGGGACAAGCCAGTCATTTATATAGGATACATTGACACTACCTTCGGAATCTGGACCCGTGGTTTGTGGACACGGACTAATTTTTACACTAAAATCAATCAATGTAAAATAAAATCAACCTAACCACCTAGATATATCATCTTCGCTGGAACACAGTGGGCACTCCAAATCCATACCGTTCGTGGATAATTTGTTCTCAGTTCAACCGGATGGTTCTTACGAAATAAAACTGATTTTCAGCCTATGCGATCACCTATTATACTTAAATATCAGTCGGTTTGTCCAATGTGAACCAAAATGACAGTGCTCAACTCGGAGATGAATCGGTTGGCTAGTCTCATAGGGCTCAATTTTACGTGAGCATAGCCTTTCAAAATAGCCAACTTGTTTTTAGAAAATGGTTACTGTCGTCATAGGGTCCAACTAGAGGCGTACAAGGGCCGGGCGTGAGTCAGTAATGAGCCGGGCTCGAACACTGGGAACTCAAAGGAACATACAAACCAACAATATCACTATATTAGACTACCATACACTGATAGTAGGTTATGACAGGCCGATCACAAAATTGCAAGTTCATCACGTTTTGGCCACTTGAGGGTAGCGTGGGTAGTGGGAAGTCTCTAAAATCAGTGCTGGTCAGATCGGCATTGTAGAGCCCACCATGTCTCGCAGGCACGAGCAAATATCATACCTGTATAAATCGACAAAGTGGGCGATGCACAAAGAAAAACGTCATTTACAAAATGACATGCAAAATGTGTCCTAAACAGTTTTGCATTGGCGAAACCAAAAGGCTTCGCAGATCAGACCATGACAGATCAGACAGACAGATCGCAGACAGATCGTGACAGACGGATTTCGCAGATAGATCGTGACAGATTTAAGGGGTATCAGGGGATGCGCGTATCCGCTAAAGTTGTACATCCCCAGGGGAGCATATGGCCACAACCCACCAGCACATGGAGCACTGCATGACGGACGTCAATTTGTGGGTAGACATTTTGGACACGGCGAAAGACAACGCAAATCTTGAGGTGCATGAATTAATGTACATTCGTGACTACAAACCACCGCTAAATACAACTACGTCGTGGTATGTTTTATAATAGGCATCGGTATCTCAGATTGTGCGCTGTGCTGAATGATAGCCATGCATGAGTTGATTACACATTTTCGGTTTCGTACTTGAGGAGCTGTGTAGGAAGTGATGGCATCATTTTGTCACCTGTCGTAACTTTGTTATTATCTTAAAATAGTGTGTTAGTGCATGCAAGTTCGTGATCATGGTCAAAGGTCGAAACGTCGAAACTATATTTTTGACGGTGTTTATGTCGAATTGCCTTCAGTTAAGCGAAGGTTAGCAATTTATCTTCACAATCCAATGATAAAACAGCAGAAGATTAAATCCTTTCTCGCAGCTCTGAATGAACCTGAAAAATGTTGCTGGGCCACATTTATGTGACGTATGCTTCAGCCAGTCATCATATAACCCAAATTTTCTAAGATGAAAAAGTCGGACATTCCCATTAATTTTCAGTTCAAAATTATAGCCACGCACGTGGTCCACTACGAGAAAGAAACATGTGGATACGCTATGGAATGACCGAATTTCCGTAATAGATTTGTCCCCAAAAAATGAAGCCGAACACGAACTTCTTATTCAAATTTATCAACAACTATAGGTAAAGCAGTACTGCACTACCAGATACATTGGTATTTTACAAACAAATCCATGGTGTTTTTTTTTGCGAGACCTACATAACACAGCCTGCCCATAAAGTTTGTGCAGTCATTGGTGTATCACAACATGATTTCGTATGCAGCTTTCATTTGACTTAGCTCTCGCTTGCATTTGTCTTGAGAGCTCCGGCAGTGTGCCGACGTCTGTGATACCTGACATGTTGACTTGTCACTTACGTGTGGTCACCACCACGTGCACCTGCTGGTGCACTGCTCATCGGTGCATCGTCCGCGCAAAAACACACCAGTGCAAGACAGGGCATTCACTTTTTGCACAGAAGATAATGGCTGCGGGCTATTTAGCACAATGTAATCACCGCGGAACTGCTGTCATGGTCACTCTATCATCATTGCCCTCCTGACCTGGGCCAGACACCAACACCGCCCTCCTGACCTAGACCAGACACCAACACCGCCCTCCCTACCTAGACCAGACACCAACACCGCCCGCTAACCTAGACCAGACAACAACACCGCCCTCCTGACCTAGACCAGACACCAACACCGCCCTCCTAACCTAGACCAGACACCAACACCGCCCTCCTGACCTAGACCAGACACCAACACCGCCCTCTTAACCTAGACCAGCCACCAACACCGTCCTCCTAACCTAGACCAGACACCAGCACCGCCCTCCTGACCTGGACCAGACACCAACACCGCCCGCTAACCTAGACCAGACACCAACACCGCCCTCCTAACCCAGACCAGACACCAACACCGCCCTCTTAACCTAGACCAGACACCAACACCGCCCTCCTAACCTGGACCAGACGCCAACACCGCCCGCTAACCTAGACCAGACACCAACACCGCCCTCCTAACCTAGACCAGACACCAACACCGCCCTCCTGACCTAGACCAGACACCAAACACCGCCCTCCCTAACCTAGACCAGACACCAACACTGCCCTCCTGACCTAGACCAGACACCAACACCGCCCTCTTAACCTAGACCAGACACCAACACCGCCCTCCTGACCTAGACCAGACACGAACACCGCCCGCTAACCTAGACCAGACACCAACACCGCCCGCTAACCTAGACCAGACACCAACACCGCCCTCCTGACCTAGATTAGACACGAACACCGACCCTAACCTAGACCAGACACTAACACCGCCCTCCTAACCTAGATTAGCCACGAACACCGTCCCTAACCTAGACCAGACACCAACATCGCCCTCCTGACCTAGATTAGACACGAACACCGCCCCTAACCTAGACCAGACACCAACACCGCCCTCCTAACCCAGATTAGACACCAACACCGCCCCTAACCTAGACCAGACACCAACACCGCCCTCCTGACCTAGATTAGACACCAACACCGCCCTCCTAACCTAGACCAGACACCAACACCGCCCTCCTAACCTAGACCAGACACCAACACCGCCCTCCTGACCTAGACCAGACACCGACACCGCCCTCCTAACCTAGACCCGACACCAACACCGCCCTCCTAACCTAGACCAGACACCAACACCGCCCTCTTAACCTAGACCAGACACTAACACCGCCCTCCTAACCTAGACCCGACACCAACACCGCCCTCCTAACCTAGACCCGACACCAACACCGCCCGCTAACCTAGACCCGACACCAACACCGCCCTCCTAACCTAGACCAGACACCAACACCGCCCGCTAACCTAGACCAGACACCAACACCGCTCTCCTGACCTAGATTAGACACCAACACCGCCCTCCTGACCCAGACCAGACACCAACACCGCCCTCCTGACCTGGACTAGACACCAACACCGCCCTCCTAACCTAGACCAGACACCAACACCGCCCTCCTGACCTAGATTAGACACCAACACCGCCCTCCTGACCTAGATTAGACACCAACACCGCCCCTAACCTAGACCAGACACCAACATCGCCCTTTCTAATCTAGACCAGACACAAACATCGCCCTCCTAACCGAGACCAGGCACCAATACCACCCTCCTAACCTAGACCAGACGCCGACATCGCCCTCCTAGCCCCATGCGGCACTGGTGCCACCCTCCTAACCTAGACCAGACGCCGACATCGCCCTCCTAGCCCCATGCGGCACTGGTGCCACCCTCCTAACCTAGACCAGACGCCGACATCGCCCTCCTAGCCCCATGCGGCACTGGTGCCACCCTCCTAACCTAGACCAGACGCTGACATCGCCCTCCTAGCCCCATGCGGCACTGGTGCCACCCTCCTAACCTAGACCAGACGCCGACATCGCCCTCCTAGCCCCATGCGGCACTGGTGCCACCCTCCTAACTTAGATGGGCACCAATACCGCCTCCTGGCCCCAAGTTAGGCACCAATACCGCCTCCTGGCCCCAAGTTAGGCACCAATACCGCCTCCTGGCCCCAAGTTAGGCACCAATACCGCCTCCTGGCCCCAAGTTAGGCACCAATACCGCCTCCTGGCCCCAAGTTAGGCACCAATACCGCCTCCTGGCCCCAAGTTAGGCACCAATACCGCCTCCTGGCCCCAAGTTAGGCACCAATACCGCCTCCTGGCCCCAAGTTAGGCACCAATACCGCCTCCTGGCCCCAAGTTAGGCACCAATACCGCCTCCTGGCCCCAAGTTAGGCACCAATACCGCCTCCTGGCCCCAAGTTAGGCACCAATACCGCCTCCTGGCCCCAAGTTAGGCACCAATACCGCCTCCTGGCCCCAAGTTAGGCACCAATACCGCCTCCTGGCCCCAAGTTAGGCACCAATACCGCCTCCTGGCCCCAAGTTAGGCACCAATACCGCCTCCTGGCCCCAAGTTAGGCACAAATACCGCCTCCTGGCCCCAAGTTAGGCACCAATACCGCCTCCTGGCCCCAAGTTAGGCACCAATACCGCCTCCTGGCCCCAAGTTAGGCACCAATACCGCCTCCTGGCCCCAAGTTAGGCACCAATACCGCCTCCTGGCCCCAAGTTAGGCACCAATACCGCCTCCTGGCCCCAAGTTAGGCACAAATACCGCCTCCTGGCCCCAAGTTAGGCACCAATACCGCCTCCTGGCCCCAAGTTAGGCACCAATACCGCCTCCTGGCCCCAAGTTAGGCACCAATACCGCCTCCTGGCCCCAAGTTAGGCACCAATACCGCCTCCTGGCCCCAAGTTAGGCACCAATACCGCCTCCTGGCCTCAAGTTAGGCACCAATACCGCCTCCTGGCCCCAAGTTAGGCACCAATACCGCCTCCTGGCCCCAAGTTAGGCACCAATACCGCCTCCTGGCCTCAAGTTAGGCACCAATACCGCCTCCTGGCCTCAAGTTAGGCACCAATACCGCCTCCTGGCCCCAAGTTAGGCACCAATACCGCCTCCTGGCCTCAAGTTAGGCACCAATACCGCCTCCTGGCCCCAAGTTAGGCACCAATACCGCCTCCTGGCCCCAAGTTAGGCACCAATACCGCCTCCTGGCCCCAAGTTAGGCACCAATACCGCCTCCTGGCCCCAAGTTAGGCACCAATACCGCCTCCTGGCCCCAAGTTAGGCACCAATACCGCCTCCTGGCCTCAAGTTAGGCACCAATACCGCCTCCTGGCCCCAAGTTAGGCACCAATACCGCCTCCTGGCCCCAAGTTAGGCACCAATACCGCCTCCTGGCCCCAAGTTAGGCACCAATACCGCCTCCTGGCCCCAAGTTAGGCACCAATACCGCCTCCTGGCCCCAAGTTGAGCACCTCTACTTCACTGCTTTTAGAGTAATGAAATATGAAATGTATTCGAATCGGGCTATAACTAAGCCTGTGAGGAAACACAACCTGCGATTTACCATGGATAAACTGAGTAAAATCTATCAGTTATATGAACAGTTCTTAAGATGTAGGTTTGCTTCAAAATGCGGTGCACACATTACCGGCTTTTTCTGTAATAGAGAGTACTAGATTAGCCGCTTTTCTTCAGCAAGCAAGTCTCGGTCAAAGTGTAACATCGACTGTGTCACACAAAACATTTTGTCTCATATTCGCATGCATTACACATTGGATCCGACATCCACTTCAAAAGTTCACTTCATTGTTGGGCAAGATTAATAGAGTGATTAGAAATGCGGAACAGGCCTGCAGCTGCTTCAGCAACGAGTCCTTATCATTTTATCTACAGGACATTTCCGTGATGTGTCAGCCCCGCAGGATATTATCTCGCTCCTAGTATTTCAATTATCTGGTGTTAGGTTTCTGTTACCACGATTACATTTTCTGGAAATGCAATTTACTGTGTTCAGACGTGTCAAGCAGCATGACATGGGCACATGTCACCAGAATGAAAATTGAAAGCCACAGCAGAAGCAGATAATGAACTATTCCTGCAGACAGATGACCTAGTTATCTTGGAAGCTCCATCCCATAATTGGACATCCGAATGGGACCGAAGTAATGCATCGCTGATTAGGTATTGTGAAAGTAAGCTATGCATTTGCCGCAGGCGCTCCGTTTCCACATTCACTTTGGAAGACGTCGAACACAATTTGCGCAGGCAAGATTGACAGTGGAGGTTTCGTAAAATGTGAGCTCGCATTGGCTACATTGAAGCCATTTTGTGGTGACAATTTGTAACACTTCCTTCCAATCAGATAATGCCGCCTTGGTGCGCCCAGCTCTTACTAATGGAGTCAAGGACACATCCATAGGCGGAGACGATTGAAGGTGATTGGGATAGCTATCTTGATCATGGCGGCTATGACCAAGGTCAAACTCAGAAAATTTGCAGGACGTCAAATTTGTCATCGAATTTGTCTAATTTGTTGGTACCTTTGGATTTATAGCTGGATAATTTACACCGGGGAAAGTGCACGTTCTTCACTTCTGAAGAAGGGGGTGGGGAGGGACACCCAATTAGTTATAATTGTTTATGTGCTCGAACTCCTGAATGATTATAAATTTCATCATGCTACCATATAGGCCACCATGTATGCTTTCAGGTCACCGGCTTTAATATGGCTCGAGCACTTCCCAAAACTTCTTGAGCATACAATTCTGGTTGTGTCCAAAACCACATTCTCTATCTATTTTGCAATTCGTCATCCTTCGTTTCTCATTGCGTTATTACTCAGTTTCTGTGTGTATTTAACATGCAAAATCGGACATTTATATTGTTATCAATTATATTCAGTAGGTTCATTTGCATGCATACACGTGGCTTCACAGTTTATTGACTGACACGCACCTATATTAAACGACACTTCGTATAAATGTTTCATTTGCATGCTGCCTTCATAACAAAATATATCATTTAGCCGAAATTTGGAGATTTCCCTTACAATTGGGGGGTGGAATGATATTTTCACCATTCAGGGAAGGATGTTTTTGTGATTGCAAGGGGAGGGGGGGGGGGGGGTGTTGCAGTCCCCTTTGTCAGTTCAAGTCTCCGCTTATGAACACATCAGGATATCTACAAACCCATAAATTCCACTGAATTTTTAACCTTATCATTCTTACAATGCCCAGTCAGGTCCTCAGTCAAGTCAGACCTCAACCTCAGTGAAGTCAGAAGATTTTATCTCGGAATACATTTTTGCACTCCAGGTTCTAACTGGATAGGATCGGCCTCACATGTACTCCGACACAAAGCCGGAGAAGGAACGCGATTTTCACTCAAAACCAACGTAAGCGACAACCATAAAAGTACAAGTTATTCCACTCATCGTCACCGCTCAAATCACCCGTTTACCCCAGCCACCAGCAGCACGCAACACACAACTTCACTTGAACCACAGACAGGGGTGACGACCGGTGACGCCCACACGACAACACTGTTTGCAATACCGCGCCTGCGCACTGTCGGTCAAATGTTCTCCGCCAGCTCCGACTCTTGGCCGCAGTCTCTAGAAACTTGCTTTCACGCCACCCATACAATGGGGAAAACTGGCGTTTTTGAGAGCTGTTCTCCGGGGCAGCTGGAGAACACTAATCGCAATGGGCTGCTTTAGTGTTTTATTTTTGCAAATCTGGCTGGCAAACCACCAATACAAAGTATTGTTGCGCTGACGTCACGTTAGGAAGTCTGGTTGCACGTTGAGCCGACTGCCAAGTGAGTTTCGGCATCAACGCCAAAGGTTAGCTGGCGCTGTGCGCGAGGCATCATACGGCGAGTGGTCGGGCTTCAGTTCTGCTTGTGGGTTTGTGACATAGGTACCTGGGTGTGTACTGACAGTGATATAGGCACCTGGGTGTGCACTGGAAGTGATTTAGGTACCTGGGTGTGTACTGACAGTGGCATAGGTACCTGGGTGTGCACTGGAAGTGATTTAGGTACCTGGGTGTGTACTGGCAGTGACACATGTACCTAGGTATGTATTGGCAGTGATATAGGTACCTAGGTGCGTACTGGCAGTGGTACCTGGCTGTGTACTGGAACTGACATAGGTACTTGGGAGTGTACTGGCGGTGATATAGGTACCTGGGTGTGTATTGGCCGTTATATAGGCATACCTGGGTGTGTACTGTTAGTGGTACCTGGGTGTGTATTGGCCGTGATATAGGTATACCTGGGTGTGTACTGTTAGTGGTACCTGGGTGTGTATTGGCCGTGATATAGGCATACCTGGGTGTGTACTGTTAGTGGTACCTGGTTGTGTACTGGCCGTGCTATAGGTACCTGGGTGTGTACTGGTAGTGGTACCTGGGTGTGTACTGGCCGTGATATAGGCATACCTGGGTGTGTACTGTTAGTGGTACCTGGGTGTGTATTGGCCGTGATATAGGCATACCTGGGTGTGTACTGGTAGTGGTACCTGGGTGTGTATTGGCCGTGATATAGGTACCTGGGTGTGTACTGTTAGTGGTTCCTGGGTGTGTACTGGCCGTGATATAGGTTCCTGGGTGTGTACCGGCCGTGATATAGGCATACCTGGGTGTGTACTGTTAGTGGTACCTGGGTGTGTATTGGCCGTGATATAGGTACCTGGGTGTGTACTGGTAGTGGTACCTGGGTGTGTATTGGCCGTGATATAGGCATACCTGGGTGTGTACTGGTAGTGGTACCTGGGTGTGTATTGGCCGTGATATAGGTACCTGGGTGTGTACTGGTAGTGGTACCTGGGTGTGTACTGGCCGTGATATAGGCATACCTGGGTGTGTACTGGTAGTGGTACCTGGGTGTGTACTGGCCGTGATATAGGTACCTGGGTGTGTACTGGTAGTGGTACCTGGGTGTGTACTGGCCGTGATATAGGTACCTGGGTGTGTACTGGTAGTGATACCTGGGTGTGTATTGGCCGTGATATAGGCATACCTGGGTGTGTACTGTTAGTGGTATCTCGGTGTGTATTGGCCGTGATATAGGCATACCTGGGTGTGTACTGTTAGTGGCACCTGGGTGTGTACTGGCCGTGATATAGGCATACCTGGGTGTGTACTGGTAGTGGTACCTGGGTGTGTACCGGCCGTGATATAGGCATACCTGGGTGTGTACTGGTAGTGGTACCTGGGTGTGTACTGACCGTGATATAGGTACCTGGGTGTGTACTGTTAGTGGTTCCTGGGTGTGTATTGGCCGTGATATAGGTACCTGGGTGTGTACTGGTAGTGGTACCTGGGTGTGTACTGGCCGTGATATAGGCATACCTGGGTGTGTACTGGTAGTGGTACCTGGGTGTGTACTGGTCGTGGTACCTGGGTGTGTACTGGCCGTGATATAGGTACCTGGGTGTGTACTGGTAGTGATACCTGGGTGTGTATTGGCCGTGATATAGGCATACCTGGGTGTGTACTGGTAGTGGTACCTGGGTGTGTACTGGCCGTGATATAGGTACCTGGGTGTGTACTGTTAGTGGTACCTGGGTGTGTACTGGCCGTGATATAGGTACCTGGGTGTGTACTGTTAGTGGTACCTGGGTGTGTACTGGCCGTGATATAGGCATACCTGGGTGTGTACTGGTAGTGGTACCTGGGTGTGTACTGGCCGTGATATAGGCATACCTGGGTGTGTACTGGCCGTGATATAGGCATACCTGGGTGTGTACTGGTAGTGGTACCTGGGTGTGTACTGGCCGTGATATAGGCATACCTGGGTGTGTACTGGTAGTGGTACCTGGGTGTGTACTGACCGTGATATAGGTACCTGGGTGTGTATGTTAGTGGTTCCTGGGTGTGTATTGGCCGTGATATAGGTACCTGGGTGTGTACTGGCCGTGATATAGGCATACGTGGGTGTGTACTGGCCGTGATATAGGCATACCTGGGTGTGTACTGTTAGTGGTACCTGGGTGTGTACTGGCCGTGATATAGGTACCTGGGTGTGTACTGTTAGTGGTACCTGGGTGTGTACTGGCCGTGATATAGGTACCTGGGTGTGTACTGGTAGTGGTACCTGGGTGTGTACTGGCCGTGATATAGGTACCTGGGTGTGTACTGTTAGTGGTACCTGGGTCTGTACTGGCCGTGATATAGGCATACCTGGGTGTGTACTGGTAGTGGTACCTGGGTGTGTACTGGCCGTGATATAGGCATACCTGGGTGTGTACTGGTAGTGGTACCTGGGTGTGTACTGGCCGTGATATAGGTACCTGGGTGTGTACTGGTAGTGGCAGGCGGACGTGCACATTCGGTTCGGCTCTCTGTCGATTGTCACCCGGAGATGAACACGTGAGTATTCATGAACACGTGAGTATTCATGTGTTTGGACGACACTGACGTTGGCAGATGTGGCCGGAAGCAGCGCATCACGGAAAATCTGCCCCTGCGAAAGTGTACCCCGGCTACGACACGACGTAAGCCGCCCCTGCGAAAGTGTACCCCGGCTACGACACGACGTAAGCCGCCCCTGCGGAAGTGTACTCGGACTACGAACCTGAAAAGTAAGTGTCCCACTCTGATCTAGATGCTGAGGATGCATTATCAATTTTGGTTTCAACCAACTTGGAAGCTTGCCGATCTTGAAAAAGTATGTTGGAGTTCGTACTTACAACAAATTTAAAATTGAAATTACAACAATGACTAAGTCTAATCCGAGTAAAGGGGAACTACATGTGCGCACAATATTTTATTAAGATAGTCAGACGAGAGCCACACGCTACACCAGCATTTTTACCCAATTACAATCGGTTCCCACGTTGATCCAGCGGAAACCTAATGACAGCACATACTAAACAGCAAAACAAAGTCCGTTATTACATCAATTGCACCGAACATGCTGACATGGACCCATGTTGTGCCTGTCTTGAGGGATCGTTCGGGTGTGTTTGTCATCGGGAAAACTCGCGGAGAGCACATCGGGATTATTGAAAAACAATGCAGCCTGTCAAGCACACAGCAGACGATCCGCCGCCGAGCCCATCCACTGCCGTGCCAATCCTAGACCAAGCCCATCCACTACCGTGCCAATCCTAGACCAAGCCCATCCACCACCGTGCCAATCCTAGGCCAAGCCCTTCCACTACCGTGCCAATCCTAGACCTACCGGATCGGTATTATTGCAGATCAAGGTAAAATTTGATTCTTTGGAATATTTTTTTTTTAATACGGTGTATTTCAACGTGAATAAAACGATGCGACCACTCATTTTCTCTGCAAATGACTACTTTTCAGTTGGCAAAGAAATACACGATCATAATCTTTACTCTACAAATATAGTCAATCTTGTATAATTATCCGTACCTGGTGTGTCCCAGACATGATAAAGAAGAAGTTCAACACTTCATGCACTCGATTCAATGCTCTTTGACATCGTAAACCTGGTGTTTCTGGCTTAATTTCCATATTCATTCCCGACAAGAAATATTTGCTGCCACACGCGTCCGTAGCCTTCGACCAAGGCCAGAAGTTCCTTGCGATGCTGTTAACGTTAACGGCAGCGCTAGCAATGTTCGCAATACTTGATTACGTCGAGGCGGAAAAGTTGGTTTGGGACGATTCTGGTTTTCCAGTTAGGTTAGGTTAGGTTAGGTTGGATTATATTATGCCATAATATATTTTATATATTATGCTACGTTATCTTAGTCTAGGTTAGGTTAGGTTAGGCTATTCTATTTCTTCTATGATTTATCCATTCCTGTTTTTTTAATTCAATTTTTGTTTGATTGAGCAGTAAAGACAAACGAGACAAACCACACGCAGCCACGCGTATCAATGTAAGTTTAGCTTCGCGGTTTACCGGTTGCGCTCCAGCATCTCACATAATTATTAAGCTTTCTTTTGAGGACAACCACGCAAGTTTAAAAAATTTCCGATAGCACGCCGTCGTTCCCAGCGAGGATATTTGCTCAAATTGTTCCAAGGTTTGCCAGTATTTGCTTTTTAAGGAATTTCACGGCCACGAGATTCACAATTTCCTTCTCGAAGCATCGAAGCTTTATAAGCCGCAGTCCGAGCGCCGTGCTGGTCAGTCCGACACCATCGTGGTACAAACGGACGAGCCACAGCCTGGACGATCCCATTAAGGTATGTAAATGTTTGCAGCGTTAACTTATAAATTACCGTTCATATCGTAGCACATTTCCTCCGTATCATGCCTATGACTCATCAATTGTATCGACCGCCGTTGACGTAAAAGTAATCATTTGCGGAGAACATGAGTGGTCGCATCGTCTATTTCACGTTAAAATACACGGTATTCAAACAAATCCAAAGTATCAAATTTTACCATTATCTGCAAATTTACCTGATCATCTGATCTCAGACAGTTTACCTGAGTGTGCTGCCAATCTGATCTAAGACAACTTACCCAAATGCGCTGCCCATCTGATCTAAGTCAGTTTACCTGAGTGTGCTGTCAATTTGGCCTAAGACAGCCTACCCGAGTGTGCTGCCCATCTGATCTAAGACAGCTTACCTGAGTGTGCTGCCCATCTGATCTAAGACAGCCTACCCGAGTGTACTGCCCATCTGATCTAAGACAACTTACTCAAATGCGCTGCCCATCTGATCTAAGTCAGTTTACCTGAGTGTGCTGCCCATCTGATCTAAGACAGCTTACCTGAGTGTGCTGCCCATCTGATCTAAGACAGCCTACCCGAGTGTACTGCCCATCTGATCTAAGACAGCCTACCCGAGTGTGCTCACCTGTTGGAACTAGCCAATGTGCACGCATGTCCGCCAGAACACGGCACTGCTCCACCGACGCGTCCCAGATGCACACTGACTCTCAACTGTGCCCAGGTCGGGGCTCAGCTCTGCCCAGGTCGGGGCTCAGTTCTGCCCAAGTCGGGACTCAGCTCTGCCCAGGTCGGGGCTCAGTTCGGCCCAGCTCGGGGCTCAGTTCGGCTCAGCTCGGGGCTCAGTTCGGCCCAACGCGAGGCTCAGTTCGGCCCAGCTCGGGGCTCAGCTCTGTCCAGCTCGGGGCTCTGTTCTGCCCAGCTCGGGGTTCAGTTCTGCCCAGCTCGGGGCTCAGTTCTGCCCATGTCGGAGCTCAGGTCTGCCCAGCTCGGGGCTCAGCTCTGCCCAGCTCTGGATCAGTTCGGCCCAGCTCGTGGCCCAGTTCTGCTCAACCACGTGACGAGGCACCAGAAGGAGCCACTCTTCGGGCGGCCAGCATGCGGTGACGTCCGGCGAATCGTGCCAACAAAGGCGTCACCTTCTCAGTGATGCACTCTCTTCAGCCCGGTGTGACTACGTCTCACACGCCTGCCGAGCTCAGCAGGCCAGGTCAGCCGGCAGCAGCCCAGCTGCACTCCACACCACTCCTCGGATCCAACACTCACTGAGCTCGGAGTGTCGCCACACTGAGCGCGGAGGTAGCGGCCTCGCCACGCGTGCGCCTCTACCGGCGGCCGACGCCATACTGACGATACTGACGAATGGCGCACCGGCCCGGCCGGGGCTGGCGCCGCCGGCCCGGCGCGTCCCTGGCCGGGCAGTACCGTCCCTGGCCGGGCAGTACCGTCCCTGGCCGGGCAGTACCGTCCCTGGCCGGGCAGGCCCGTCCCTGACCGAGCAGTACCGTCCCTGGCCGGCCCGGCGCGTCCCTGACCGGGCAGCACCGTCCCTGGCCGGGCAGGCCCGTCCCTGGCCGGGCAGTACCGTCCCTGGCCGGGCAGTACCGTCCCTGGCCAGGCAGTACCGTCCCTGACCGAGCAGTACCGTCCCTGGCCGGCCAGGCGCGTCCCTGACCCGGCAGCACCGTCCCTGGCCGGGCAGTACCGTCCCTGGCCGGGCAGTACCGTCCCTGGCCGGGCAGTACCGTCCCTGGCCGGGCAGTACCGTCCCTGGCCGGCCCGGCGCGTCCCTGACCCGGCAGCACCGTCCCTGGCCGGGCAGGACCGTCCCTGGCCGGGCAGTACCGTCCCTGGCCGGGCAGGCCCGTCCCTGGCCGGGCAGTACCGTCCCTGGCCGGGCAGTACCGTCCCTGGCCGGGCAGTACCGTCCCTGACCGAGCAGTACCGTCCCTGGCCTGGGCAGCACCGTCCCTGGCCGGGCAGTACCGTCCCTGGCCGGGCAGTACCGTCCCTGACCGGGCAGCACCGTCCCTGGCCGGGCAGTACCGTCACTGGCCGGGCAGCACCGTCCCTGACCGAGCAGTACCGTCCCTGGCCGGGCAGCACCGTCCCTGGCCGGGCAGTACCGTCCCTGGCCGGGCAGTACCGTCCCTGGCCGGCCCGGCGCGTCCCCTGGCCGGGCAGGTACCGTCCCTGGCCGGGCAGTACCGTCCCTGGCCGGGCAGTACCGTCCCTGGCCGGGCAGTACCGTCCCTGGCCGGGCAGTACCGTCCCTGGCCGGGCAGTACCGTCCCTGGCCGGGCAGTACCGTCCCTGGCCGGGCAGTACCGTCCCTGGCCGGGCAGTACCGTCCCTGGCCGGCCCGGCGCGTCCCTGGCCGGGCAGGCCCGTCCCTGGCCGGGCAGTACCGTCCCTGGCCGGGCAGTACCGTCCCTGGCCGGGCAGTACCGTCCCTGGCCGGGCAGTACCGTCCCTGGCCGGGCAGTACCGTCCCTGGCCGGGCAGGACCGTCCCTGGCCGGGCAGTACCGTCCCTGGCCGGGCAGTACCGTCCCTGACCGAGCAGCACCGTCCCTGGCCGGGCAGTACCGTCCCTGGCCGGGCTGGCCGGGCAGTACCGTCCCTGGCCGGGCAGTACCGTCCCTGGCCGGGCAGTACCGTCCCTGGCCGGGCAGTACCGTCCCTGGCCGGGCAGTACCGTCCCTGGCCGGGCAGTACCGTCCCTGGCCGGGCAGTACCGTCCCTGGCCGGGCAGTACCGTCCCTGGCCGGGCAGTACCGTCTCTGTCCGAGCGGAACCGTCCGTAGCAGGGTGGCTCGTTTATGGTCGCGTCGGACCTGACATTTTGTAGGCCTTTGCGCATACAAAATTGTATTCAGAAATAGAAGCTGTGTTCAAGAATTAATGCATTCCTTGCAGTGTCGTTCTGGACTTTGCTAATATTTTTCTGTCACGGGCAGAATGTATTCTTATTCCACCGAGTACTTTGTAACTACAACTTCAAGGAATGAACAAGACCGCATCGGGTGCACCAGCATCACTGAACTGTGGCCTAGTTGTACTTCTGGTCTATGACCAGAATATCTGTATACACGTTGGCGTCCAACCCAGGCAGAGGTGGGAGGGTGCCAGATACTGCAGGCGTTTCTTCATTTAGTGGTGCTACTTGCGTTCCTCCTATGTTCAATTTGGGACGTTTTTAGGGTGAGGGGGCACTTTACTAAGCATATTTCTTGCATCCTACCTCGAAGTGAGGTGTGTATGTATGTGTGTGTGTGTGTGTGCGTGTGTGTACAGTCGAAATATGCCGCAGGGCGATGGCAACATCGGGAGCCGACAGTGTACAGCCGAAATATGCCGCAGGGCGGAGGGCAATGTCGGGAGCCGACAGTGTGTACAGCCGAAATATGCCGCAGGGCGGGGGCAATGTCGGGAGCCGACAGTGTGTACAGCCGAAATATGTCGCAGGGCGGGGGCAATGTCGGGAGCCGACAGTGCGAAATATGCCGCAGGGCGGGGGCAATGTCGGGAGCCGACAGTGTGTACAGCCGAAATATGCCGCAGGGCGGGGGCAATGTCGGGAGCCGACAGTGTGTACAGCCGAAATATGCCGCAGGGCGGGGGCAATGTCGGGAGCCGACAGTGTGTACAGCCGAAATATGCCGCAGGGCGGGGGCAATGTCGGGAGCCGACAGTGTACAGCCGAAATATGCCGCAGGGCGGGGGCAATGTCGGAGCCGCAGGGCGGGGCAACGTCGCGAGCCGCCAGTTCGGATCCACACATCTCCGATACTATTTTTGGTGGACACACACCACTGGAGGGATTCCGACAAGCATGGCTTCGGTGATAACATGCATAATAAACGATAATCCTGAACTTTCGTCTGGGTGAGGGGCAACATTTATGAAAGGAAAATAACAAAGACAAAGTTGCCAGGTTATTGCCCTATGGAAAGCCTCATAGTACTCACCACCGTCCAACTCTCAAAACTGAATCCCTGTACGTCCCTGGTTCTGGCAGGGATTGTTACCTAGGGGTTGGTTAGGCAGCTGGTACGCCGTCGACGTTGTGTCGCCTCAGCAGATGCTGTCAGGCCCGACAGGAGCTGTCACTGCGCCAGTCATCTGTGTCCAGCGCCTCACCCGTGTCAAAGCTGCCTCTGGTGCCGCTGTCTCCAGCTGTCTCAGGCAGGCGGCAGGCGGCAGGCGGCAGGGCGCAATAACGCCACCACGCGTCCGCGCCGCTTGGGGGCCGAGGGCGCAATAACACTTGCAATTACAAGCAGACGTATCGTACCCCACCGCTCCCCTTCCTCGCGTCTAATCTCCGCGAACGTAATAAAACTTTCCGCCCAAATACGCCACGGTGCGCGAGCAGCTGCTATAAATTAGTGGCAGCAAGTTAATTGCATTAGCATCGCAGTTATCTGAGGTCGGGACTTTTTATCAGCACTGCACCAGACAGCTTGCGCAACGCCAGCCAACAGGGGTGAGAAGTCAACATAATGAGGCATCGATATACACATCCCCAACTTAATATCGTATTTCTACGTACGCAGAGCCTGGCAAAAACGAACCCTTCACTTGGGCAAAATCACCTTAAAAACTTCACATGATAAACACTCCAATGTGACCATGTTCATCATTGCACATGAGGTGGCAGAAGTGGAGCTAGAAGCTACCGAAGACTGCACCCACCATGGTCGATGAATATGGTTGGCCGAAGTGATTGTCACCGATTGGTGTTGATCAGCAGCGGCAGTATACCCTGTCGCTGCCAGTCACTGATTGTCTGCGGTGAGCAGGCTTCAGCAGTGGCAGTATACCGTGTCGCTGCCAGTCACTGATTGTCTGCGGTGAGCAGGCTTCAGCAGTGGCTGGCAGATCGGACCGAGTTGTTGCATTACTCTTCACCGGTCGCCAATAGAAAGAAGTTACATGTGAATATCTGGGATATGTAGGAGCCTTTCAGACAAGAATATCTACCATCTTCAAAGCTACTGCTCCCCGACGGCTACCACCACTGCTACCCCGAAAGCTTCTGCTCCTCGACAGTCTCAGTGATAGGGGTTGGCGCAATGGCTTCGGTAGTAGAGGTTACCTCCGTAATGCATACCCAGACTGCCCGGCGAAAGAGGTTGCTTTGTACCCCGGCTGCCCCCGTGATGGAGAGGTTGTCCTCTGTCCCCAGACACTCTGAGACAGACATTTCCCCTGTTCCCAGACAGCCTGAAACAGACATTGCCCCTGTCCCCAGACAACCTGAGACAGACATTTCTCCTGTTCCCAGACAGCCTGAGATAGACATTTCCCCTGTCCCCAGACAGCTTGAGACAAACATTTCCCCTGTCCCCAGCCAGCCTGAGACAGACATTTCCCCTGTCCCCAGACAGCCTGAAACAGACATTGCCCCTGTCCCCAGACAACCTGAGACAGACATTCTCCTGTTCCCAGACAGCCTGAGATAGACATTCCCCTGTCCCCAGACAGATTGAGACAAACATTTATCCTGTCCCCAGACAGCCTGAGACAAACATTTCCCCTGTCCCCAGACATCCTGAGACAGACATTTCCCCTGTCCCCAGACAGCCTGAGACAGACATTTCCCCTGTCCTCAGACAGCCTGAGACAGACATTTCCCCTGTCCCCAGACAGCCTGAGACAGACATTGCCCCTGTTCCCAGACAGTCCGCCATGGGCACCGTCTCTGCCTGTCTGGAAAACGTGTGCCACGGCTGTCTTGATGAGATTCTGGTCCTGTACCCCAGCCGACGGTAGTGCGTGCCGCAGCACCATCTGTACCCAAGCCGACGGTAGTGGGTGCTGCAGTACTATCTGCACCCCAACCGACGGCAGTGGGTGCCCCAGTACCATCTGTACCCCAACCAACGGTAGTGGGTGCCGCAGTATCATCTGTACCCCAACCGACGGTAGTGGGTGCCGCAGTACCATCTGTACCCCAGCCGACGGTAGTGGCTGCCGCA
Source organism: Ashinkailepas kermadecensis (assembly GCA_034440615.1). Lineage (NCBI taxonomy): Eukaryota > Metazoa > Arthropoda > Thecostraca > Neolepadidae > Ashinkailepas > Ashinkailepas kermadecensis. The sequence continues at coordinate 141,411 of JAOTOM010003434.1, forward strand.
GTACCATCTGTACCCCAGCCGATGGTAGTGGATGCCGCAGTACCATCTGTACCCAAGCCGATGGTAGTATGGTGGAGAGAGGCGTGACTCTGCCCACCAGCCGTACGCCGTGTACGGTGGAGAGAGGCGTGACACTGCCCACCAGTCGTACGCCGTGTACGGTGGAGAGAGGCGTGACACGCCCACCAGCCGTACGCCGTGTACAGTGGAGAGAGGCGTGACACTGCCCACCAGCGCCGACCGCCGTGTACGGTGGAGAGAGGCGTGACACTGCCCACCAGTCGTACGCCGTGTACGGTGGAGAGAGGCGTGACACGCCCACCAGCCGTACGCCGTGTACGGTGAGAGAGGCGTGACCCTGCCCACCAGCCGTACGCCGTGTACGGTGGAGAGAGGCGTGACACTGCCCACCAGCCGTACGCCGTGTACGGTGGAGAGAGGCGTGACACTGCCCACCAGCCGTACGCCGTGTACGGTGGAGAGAGGCGTGACACTGCCCACCAGCCGTACGCCGTGTACGGTGGAGAGAGGCGTGACACTGCCCACCAGCCGTACGCCGTGTACGGTGGAGAGAGGCGTGACACTGCCCACCAGCCGTACGCCGTGTACGGTGGAGAGAGGCGTGACACTGCCCACCAGTCGTACGCCGTGTACATGGAGAGAGGCGTGACACTGCCCACCAGCCGTACGCCGTGTACGGTGGAGAGAGGCGTGACACTGCCCACCAGCCGTACGCCGTGTACGGTGGAGAGAGGCGTGACACTGCCCACCAGCGCCGACCGCCGTGTACGGTGGAGAGAGGCGTGACCCTGCCCACCAGCCGTACGCCGTGTACGGTGGAGAGAGGCGTGACACTGCCCACCAGCCGTACGCCGTGTACGGTGGAGAGAGGCGTGACACTGCCCACCAGCCGTACGCCGGCTGCAGCCCGAGCAGGAATGGTCGGACCGTAAAGCGGCCGGTCGTCACGTGACGCGCCGGTAATGTCAGCATAATGGTGCGCCTACAGAATAACTTAGCCATGTGGTGCCTTGGGCTTGACTTATCTGTCTGCCGGAGAGGCGGCAGTCTTCGTCATGGTACTACGGCCGACAGGCGTCCATAAAGCATCGTGCTCTATTATTCGATCACCGTACTTTAAATGGGAACGCAAAATAGCATGATGAGGTTAAATATTGGGACATCATGTAAAACGCGAGGCCATTTTGATGACGCCTTCTGGACATATTTCTTGGCATTAAAAGGATCAAGAAAATATTCCCAACATTCGTGAGACACGCTGGTAGTGATCGAGATGGTTTTAGTGTGAATTTGTGCCGCGGCTGGGTGTTTTTCCTGTGTCCATGAGCGTAATCTGAATTTCTTTTAGACCACTGACCCGATCTTGAAATACCCAAACTGTGAAATAACCAAACACAAAACTGTTCTTAATGTAAGTGGAATCAAAGTTAAATCTGGAACTCCTTTGCTTTCCATATCGATGTCGAATGCAACATGTTCCAGTTTGGTGACGTCTCATGTATCTGGTAGGTCTGCGCTAGTTTTCTACGAAAACAAATATGGCTCCCAGCTTGAGCTTGGAGTCATCTTCTTCGACATCGTTTCCGCAATAACGGAATCAGGCAGGCTGAATATTGGTAAATTTTAAAGGAGAAATAGTGCAAGCCATTGTGCTGGCCCCTTTGGGTTTGCTTAGCCGATACTCCCGACATTTTACAGCAACCCCAACTTAATATCGACGTCGTTTCCGCAATAACGCAATCAGGTAGGTTGAATATAGGTACATTTTAAAGGAGCTGTAGCATAAGCCATTGTGCTGGCCCCGTTGGGTTTCCTCAGCCGACACGCCCGACATTTTACAGCAAGAGAACACGACGCAACGTTTAACCCTTTCTCAGTTAGACAAACGTTTTCTTCTCAGGTAGGAAGACAAGATATGTGTTGCAACGGAACGACTCTGAACTTCATTTTCGCCGCACCGGGACACTTCTCTGTGCCCGGGATGACGTTCAGCACAGCAGGGTGGGACCGGGAGCAACACTTCACGAAACCGATTGTAGCGGAGGACCGGGGCCATCGAATATGTTAGCTATGAGGCTCCGATATTGACAATAAACCCCACGACGTGCTATGCTAAGCCTATATGGGCCATTGCGAGGCAGCGGCTATGCCCGAGTGTACACGGGGACGCGGCTGGGCGCCAGGTCGCCACACGACTCGCGCCGGCTGCTGTTCTCCGAGTGTACACGGGGACGCGGCTGGGCGCCAGGTCGCCACACGACTCGCGCCGACTGCTGTTCTCTGAGTGTACACGGGGACGCGGCTGGGCGCCAGGTCGCCACACGACTCGCGCCGGCTGCTGTTCTCCGAGTGTACACGGGGACGCGGCTGGGCGCCAGGTCGCCACACGACTCGCGCCGGCTGCTGTTCTCCGAGTGTACACGGGGACGCGGCTGGGCGCCAGGTCGCCACACGACTCGCGCCGGCTGCTGTTCTCCGAGTGTACACGGGGACGCGGCTGGGCGCCAGGTCGCCACACGACTCGCGCCGGCTGCTGTTCTCCGAGTGTACACGGGGACGCGGCTGGGCGCCAGGTCGCCACACGACTCGCGCCGACTGCTGTTCTCCGAGTGTACACGGGGACGCGGCTGGGCGCCAGGTCGCCACACGACTCGCGCCGGCTGCTGTTCTCCGAGTGTACACGGGGACGCGGCTGGGCGCCAGGTCGCCACACGACTCGCGCCGACTGCTGTTCTCCGAGTGTACACGGGGACGCGGCTGGGCGCCAGGTCGCCACACGACTCGCGCCGGCTGCTGTTCTCCGAGTGTACACGGGGACGCGGCTGGGCGCCAGGTCGCCACACGACTCGCGCCGACTGCTGTTCTCCGAGTGTACACGGGGACGCGGCTGGGCGCCAGGTCGCCACACGACTCGCGCCGGCTGCTGTTCTCCGAGTGTACACGGGGACGCGGCTGGGCGCCAGGTCGCCACACGACTCGCGCCGGCTGCTGTTCTCCGAGTGTACACGGGGACGCGGCTGGGCGCCAGGTCGCCACACGACTCGCGCCGACTGCTGTTCTCCGAGTGTACACGGGGACGCGGCTGGGCGCCAGGTCGCCACACGACTCGCGCCGGCTGCTGTTCTCCGAGTGTACACGGGGACGCGGCTGGGCGCCAGGTCGCCACACGACTCGCGCCGGCTGCTGTTCTCCGAGTGTACACGGGGACGCGGCTGGGCGCCAGGTCGCCACACGACTCGCGCCGGCTGCTGTTCGGCGACAGCGCCGACTCCCATTGGTGGCGAGAAAACACACGGCGAGCTGCGAACGGCGGCCCGACCGACCAGATCGGACACCACCACTCGCCAAGTCGGCTACACAACGCTCGGCGGGCGGCGAGCTCCGGCGGCTGCTAACAAACGAGCGGGAGGTGCGCCGACAGCGCGTGCTGTTCTCGCCCGCGGACGGCCCACCCGATGGCCGGCATTAAGTAGCAGGCATCGACGCATGCCTTGGCCGGACGCCATTTCCATATTTCTCTGTCGCTCCTTGGCTCTCGAATCGGGTCGGTGCTCGATCGGTAAGGCCCTCAAAAACTCGCCTGACTCAGCCGACAGAAATGCCTCCGAGGTCAGCGGCGGCGGCCATTGCGGCTGGCTCTGCGGTGCCGCGGCCAATTCCGGCGCAGCGTCGACGACAGAAGAGCCGTCCGGGGTGAAGAGCCGTCCGGGGTGCGCTTGCAGGGACCACGCCGGCCGCTGATGCCAGTTTAAACACTCAATAAGGTGCGCAGGAGCACAGCACGTCTCAGCCGCCGGCTTAGGACGACTTCAGTCGCGCCGACGCCGGCTTATCACCAATGCATACTGAGCACCGCATCTGCACTGGCCACCTGCATTGTGAGTCGCCCAGCGAGCTGCTCACATCGACAGCTGGCCACCCCCGGTGGAGGCCGGACCTCGGCGGGTGACCACCCCCGGATGTGGGCCAGACCTCGGCGGGTGACCACTCCCAGGTGTAGATTTAGACCTCGGCGGGTGACCACCCCCGGTGGAGGCCGGACCTCGGCGGGTGACCACCCCCGGATGTGGGCCAGACCTCGGCGGGTGACCACCCCCAGGTGTAGATTTAGACCTCGGCGGGTGACCACCCCCGGTGGAGGCCGGACCTCGGCGGGTGACCACCCCCGGTGGAGGCCGGACCTCGGCGGGTGACCACCCCCGGATGTGAAGCTTGACATCGGCGTCTCGACACCTACACACACGTGGCTGGACATCCCCTCACATCTAGCTACTACTGGTGGTGAACTGGACCTCAACTGCTGCCTGGAAAACATTGGAGAAGAGTTGGATCATACCTGCTGCCTGAGTTGGATCTTACCTGTGAAGGAGCTGGACCTCGCCTGCTGCCTGGAGAGGAGGATGTTACCTGTGAAGGAGCTGGACCTCGCCTGCTGTCTGGAGAGAACTGCCAGCCCGACGGCACAGGATCAAAAGTGAAGACAGACCCACGCTGTCTTGCTGATGGAGAGGTATCATCACTCCCCGCAGTAGCTTCACCTTCCGGTTCCATTTACGAAGTCATAATCGCTACCTTTATAGCGGCTAAGCCACACAAAGGGAGTACGGTAGCTGGAAAGCATTTCCGGAGTTAGCGTACCAGGCATGCGACGCCAGATGTGCTGACAGCCTTCGGTGGTGGGAAAAACGTTGTTTTACTATTAAGTCAACATGGTTTCCTTTGCATCACCGAGTTCATTCTTACTTGTATAAATATGTTGCGGTGGCCATTAGGTTCTGCGTTATCCTTTTACTTTCCTGGTACTGAAATCTTCCAAACCTTGTATCTTATATATTTTGAAAATGAATATATCAGCAAATCACGCGGAACCACGGTCGTTCCGCTGCTACCATGCCCTTGCTGGCAGCTGCACGACATTCTGGATAGAACACCTATATCATAAACATATATCATACATATATGCACAACATATATCATAAAATGTATACAGATGAGAAAACGACACCGATCCAGCAGGCAGATTTTCAACAAAAGCATGCCACCACCGTGCTACTGCGACCGTTGATCCCCAACCGCCACCAGCCTCGCCCGGACGCAGACGGTGAATAATTTACCCCCGCTCTCTGCGGGTGGTAACGGGACCTGTGCCCTTGCTTCGAAGCTGTTGTAAGGTCAAGTCAGCAAGTGCGGCATACACACACACACACACACACACACACACACACACACACACACACACACACACACACACACACACATATGCAGATGGCGCGCCAGTATTTGCGCGCGCTGTCTGATGGTGCGGCAGCCTTGCGAGGAGTCGGCACGGTGAACAATAGACGCACAGCCGACTGGGCCACCAAGGCAGAACAAACGCCAGCCTGTGAGATGCTCCGTCAGCAAGTTCACTTCGCCGTTGTCAGTGATCTCGTGTTGGACTGGAGATATGACGTACGAATTAGTCGCCCCGCTTCTGTGCGGCAACATGAGCCCCCGCTGCGGACACAGAGCGGCAGACTGTGCGGCGGACACAAAGCGGCAGACTGTGCAGCGGACACAGAGCGACAGACTGTGTAGCGGACACAGAGCGACAGACTGTGCAGCGGACACAAAGCGGCAGACTGTGCAGCGGACACAGAGCGACAGACTGTGCAGCGGACACAGAGCGGCAGACTGTGCAGCGGACACAGAGCGGCAGACTGTGCAGCGGACACAGAGCGGCAGACTGTGCAGCGGACACAGAGCGGCAGACTGTGCAGCGGATACAGAGCGGCAGACTGTGCGGCGGACACAAAGCGGCAGACTGTGTAGCGGATACAGAGCGGCAGACTGTGCAGCGGATACAGAGCGGCAGACTGTGCAGCGGATACAGAGCGGCAGACTGTGCAGCGGATACAGAGCGGCAGACTGTGCAGCGGATACAGAGCGGCAGACTGTGCAGCGGATACAGAGCGGCAGACTGTGCAGCGGATACAGAGCGGCAGACTGTGCGGCGGATACAGAGCGGCAGACTGTGCAGCGGATACAGAGCGGCAGACTGTGTTGCGGATACAGAGCGGCAGACTGTGCAGCGGATACAGAGCGGCAGACTGTGCGGCGGATACAGACCGACAGACTGTGCTGCGGATACAGACCGGCAGACAGAGCGGCAGACTGTGCAGCGGACACAGAACGGCAGACTGTGCCTCCGCCAGATGACACAGTGGTTGGTGAGTGCCGATCCGGCGTCGCCATGACACTTGGGCACACATGTTCTGCTCATCGTGCTGCATCTGATACCATGCGCATCAGACCAGCAGAGGCATCTCGTCAATCGGTTATCGGTACAGGAAGGCCGCGCTTCCTACGCTAGCCCACGCGTCAATAATCAAATTGCACGGCCATGCATATGGAGGCCGATACATCTCATCTCCCCTACACACAATGGTAGGGGACATGTATGTGGCGACCGTTACATCACCTCTCCCCTTACACACAGTCGTAGGGGACATGTATATGGCGGCCGATACATCACCTCTCCCGCCACACTCAGTCGAAGGGGAAATGTATATGGCGGCCGATACATCACATCTCCCCTACACACAGTCGCAGGGGGCATGTATTTGGCGGCCGATACATCACCTATCCCCCTACACTCAGTCTTAGGGGACATGTATATGGCGGCCGATACATCAACTCTCCCCCTACACACAGTCGTAGGGGACATGTATATGGCGACTGATACATCATCCCATCCCTACACACAGTTGTAGGGGACAAGTATATGGCGGCCGTTACTTCACCTTACACACAGTCGCACGGGACATTCATGTGATAGCCAACACATCACCTCCCCCCTCCTACACACGTGCAGGGTCGACTGCAGGCTCGACTGCAGGCTCTACTGCAGGCTCTACTGCATGCTCGACGGCAGACTCTACTGCAGGCTCTACTGCAGCGTCGGCGCGGTGCGAGGCTCGGCCGACCATCGTGCCGTGATTTACCGTCGATAAAACTCCGAGCGGCAAGAGTGAGATGTGCGCCGGCGAGCGCCTAACTGATTCCGACTGTGAGGAGCCCGACGGGTCGGCACCACTGATTCCGACTGTGAGGAGCCCGACGGGTCGGCACCACTGATTCCGACTGTGATGAGCAGGAGCCAGACGGGTCGGCACCACTGATTCCGACTGTGAGGAGCCCGACGGGTACGGCACCACTGATTCCGACTGTGAGGAGCCCGACGGGTACGGCACCACTGATTCCGACTGTGAGGAGCCCGACGGGTACGGCACCACTGATTCCGACTGTGAGGAGCCCGACGGGTCGGCACCACTGATTCCGACTGTGAGGAGCCCGACGGGTCGGCACCACTGATTCCGACTGTGAGGAGCCAGACGGGTCGGCACCACTGATTCGACTGTGAGGAGCCCGACGGGTACGGCACCACTGATTCCGACTGTGAGGAGCCAGACGGGTACGGCACCACTGATTCGACTGTGAGGAGCCCGACGGGTACGGCACCACTGATTCCGACTGTGAGGAGCCAGACGGGTCGGCAGCACTGATTCCGACTGTGAGGAGCCAGACGGGTACGGCACCACTGATTCGACTGTGAGGAGCCAGACGGGTCGGCACCACTGATTCCGACTGTGATGAGCCCGACGGGTCGGCACCACTGATTCGACTGTGAGGAGCCCGACGGGTCGGCACCACTGATTCCGACTGTGAGGAGCCAGACGGGTCGGCACCACTGATTTCGACTGTGAGGAGCCAGACGGGTCGGCACCACTGATTTCGACTGTGAGGAGCCAGACGGGTACGGCAGCACTGATTCGACTGTGAGGAGCCAGACGGGTACGGCACCACTGATTCGACTGTGAGGAGCCAGACGGGTCGGCACCACTGATTCCGACTGTGAGGAGCCCGACGGGTCGGCACCACTGATTCCGACTGTGAGGAGCCAGACGGGTCGGCACCACTGATTTCGACTGTGAGGAGCCAGACGGGTCGGCACCACTGATTTCGACTGTGAGGAGCCAGACGGGTCGGCACCACTGATTCCGACTGTGAGGAGCCCGACGGGTCGGCACCACTGATTCCGACTGTGAGGAGCCAGACGGGTCGGCACCACTGATTTCGACTGTGAGGAGCCAGACGGGTCGGCACCACTGATTTCGACTGTGAGGAGCCAGACGGGTCGGCACCACTGATTTCGACTGTGAGGAGCCAGACGGGTCGGCAGCACTGATTCGACTGTGAGGAGCCAGACGGGTCGGCAGCACTGATTCGACTGTGAGGAGCCAGACGGGTACGGCAGCACTGATTCCGACTGTGAGGAGCCAGACGGGTCGGCAGCACTGATTCGACTGTGAGGAGCCAGACGGGTACGGCAGCACTGATTCCGACTGTGAGGAGCCCGACGGGTACGGCACCACTGATTCGACTGTGAGGAGCCAGACGGGTCGGCACCACTGATTCCGACTGTGATGAGCAGGAGCCAGACGGGTCGGCACCACTGATTCCGACTGTGAGGAGCCCGACGGGTCGGCACCACTGATTCCGACTGTGAGGAGCCAGACGGGTCGGCAGCACTGATTCCGACTGTGATGAGCAGGAGCCAGACGGGTCGACACCACTGATTCCGACTGTGAGGAGCCCGACGGGTCGGCAGCACTGATTCCGACTGTGAAGAACCCGACGGGTCGGCAGCACTGATTCCGACTGTGAGGAGCCCGACGGGTCGGCAGCACTGATTCCGACTGTGAGGAGCCAGACGTGTCGGCAGCTGGCGACAGCGGGCGAGACCCGTACTGTCTGCCAACAGTACGGGCGCCGGGTGGAGCACGCCCACCGGTCCACAGATGTACTGAGGAGCACATTAACCGGTCACCAAGTGTACTGAGGAACACGTCAACCGGTCCTAAGGTGTACTGAGGAACACGCCCACCGGTCCTCAGGGATATTGAGGAACACGTCAACCGGTCCTCAGATGCACTGAAGAACACAAGTGTGGCTCACTGGTCGTGTTACTTCGATAATGTTGCTAATGATAATGTTGCCGATAATGCTGCTCCAACCAGACCAGTGTGGGTCTAACACTGATAAACGTGGTCTTTGTGGGCCCAGCGAAAAGGCAGCTATTCCACCAACCCAACATGGATGGGATTCGACCAAAACGATTTCTACCCTACTTTCATTTCCTGGTCCTGATTACACTGTGATTTGTTGCCTACCTTGTTATGTTCCCGGCTGCGATTTCCACGCCAAAAGAACACACCGAGCGAAGGATTATGTAGATGAATGAGATTCCAAAATTGCTTTCCTAACTACCAACCCGAACAAAACTGAAAGCGTTTGATATCTCAGTTGAGGTAGGATGGCGCGTGGTAAGCTCATTGGCCGCCAGTGTAGTACCCCATTCAAAACTAAAATATTGAGATCATACCTTACGCATGGTAGGCACCTTAGTCAAACATGACATGCCAATGTTCTCATGTTTGGCCTAGCACACCCTTTGACACAAAATGCGTGACTCTTGACAGCTCCCTTAACCAGCAAACTGCCACCCGCAGACCATACCGGGGACTTCTGCCCGGTATGGTCTATCATCCCGCAGATTTCCGCCGGAGAAGGGGGAACTCCCTCCTCCTTCTGTTATGGACCACGTAGGAAAGCGTGTTTTTCAGTGGCGTATAACACTATTCGTCATCTGCCCAGTGGTATGAATAAATATTGTCTATCTTTTACCGTTCACCCTCCAGATCGGGTCAAAGGGTTTAATGTCACGGTGTCGCCGACTGACAATTGTCTTCCTCCGGCAGTCAATTCCCGGCTACGGCTATGGTGGAGCGAATTCGTATTATTTTTGTCGTGCTGATGCAACAACTATATGTTCATTGCCTTTCCAATGGTCACCCCGCTCTGACATTGCCTTTCCAATGGTCACCCCGCTCTGACATTGCCTTTCCAATGGTCACCCCACTCTGACATTTACTATCTAAATCTTCAGAAGATACCAGGGTCCATTTAAAGAAGGAGACAAATGTAGTTCAATATTTCGGAGCATGCTTTATTTTTTTTCATCGGTGCAGACTGCCGAATAATTGGCCCCGCCTATGCAATAGCAATAATTATCACGCTTTAGCATGAGGTATGTGGTTACATGAAGGGAATGTGGGTGAATCATATGTTGGCAGCACCGACAATCCTGCGAACCATCTGCCCACAATAGACACCACAACTTAGTTCGCTAGAATGCGGCATGCTCTTTCAAGGCAAACTCCCGGCACGAGCGCTACTTGTTGTGGCGGTCTGGCCTCAGCCTCGCCAAACGGTGCTGAGTGGCGTGCTGTTTTACACACGTCGGCACACTCGACAGTGCAGAGTTGAGCTCAATCGCCACACGGCGCTCTTTTGAGAGTAAGCATGTGCACTGAAAGCTGCGGGAGGGCCTGTTTTGTAACCGGACGCGGCCGGCTGTTTACTTTGGCCGTTGGTACATACCAGTGGAGTGGGTACGTACGTCGTCCACAGCACCTGGCCTTGTTGTTATTGCCGCGTGGCAATAGTGCCGGTGGTTACTGCAGACCACGATGCACAATTTAACTGATGCGCACCATGACATACATTTTCACCAGTGCTTAGATATGCTTAGATACGCGTAGACACGCTTATATGCGCTTAGATACGCTAAGAAACGCTTAGATACGCTTAGATATGCTTTGACACGCTTAAAAGCACTTAGACATGCCTGTGAAATTATTCGATGGTACACACAAAACCCTGTGGACTTTCCTTACGCTGCTGTTAAGTCGCATACTATGCTGCATGCTTTGCACGTTACATATGGTATAAGCTAGCTTTATATGACAACACAAAGTAACCTTATGCTGTTGTTTTGCGCTGTGGTGGTCTAAGGTTTTCCAAAAAGGGGACAGTAAAGGATGACAATTCAGTCCGCAAGAATCTGCACTCAGAGGTTACATTACATATCCTACCATCTGCACACAGAGGTTGCATTACATATCCTACACATCTAAACTCAGACCGATTGCAATCATGTTGGATGGGGACGTATTATGACGCATAAC